>JAXCLR010000092.1:48941527-48952486 GCA_035584095.1 Annona squamosa
AGTGGCATGGGTGATGGCTCTGTTAATCACTGTTTAAATTTTAGCATGACACTCTCATTTATTACTTTCAAGACGCCGTTTTGCATTCATTATTTTTTCCTTTAATGGCCGTGAGAAGTAAAATTTCAATGATGCTGAGATAATGTGTTTTAAAATATAATTAAATTTCATGACCAAAAAACTAAACTGAATTTTTTTTGTAAGGAAAAGATGTCTCATTGAAAAACTATTCCATCCGATTCTTAGGACTTGGATAGACTAGCAAAAAAGAGTGCATCTATCTTTTATTCAAATATAGAGAATTCATACAAACATGTTGTCTAATACTTCAGGAGGATTATTAACCCATCCCATAAATTGACTGAACAATCAGCAAGGAGATCGACAAACAGGTAACATGATAAAAAAAATAGCATTGTAGTTATCAGTGATAGCATCTAGATCTCCTTAAGAATAAGGTCCACATTTGAGCATATTGACTGATTATTTTTCAGTAGGGATATTAAGGCTAAGTAGTCACTTTCCATTTCTCATATAGATAATCCCAAATTTGATGCCTACTTCATGCCTTCCAACAATGCCATCGCCTCCATCCTTAACAGTGTCCATGCGCCCATCCCGTCTCCAGCACCCTGCTGCCAGAAATCCAATACTGTCATCCCCAACCAAGGCCCCAAATCCCATCACCTCTTCACTCAGTTTTCAAAGTGCATCCACGTTCAATTTCAGATTTCCATGAAATGGCTTCCTCCATCTCATGAATTTTGGGATGAGCTCCGCTTTGGAGCTATAGAGCAGATTCACCGATTTGTTTTAGTCCAAATAGTTAAAGCTCCATTCTCTCACGTCTTCAAAATTTGGTCATAAGCCCTCCATAATCAGGTTGTTGCAAGAGACCAAATTCTTCAGCACACCAGTATGGAAGTTCCTAATTCATTAGGGTTCTTCATTTGGGTTAGCTCATAAAAAATTCCCAAGATAGTATCCTCCTCATTGTTCTGTTGATCTTCTGCTTCGGATGCAGGATTGCAATTTCTGTCTTGGAACATTAGTTGAAAATTGACTGTATTAGAAGTAATATTAATTGAGAAAGTCATACATCCCAATTTAATGTATGTACGAAAAGTATTTTAAACAATTTCGATAAGGGTTATGATTTAGTGCAATCCATGTGTCCATCCACCTCTTTGTTTTAATTTAACATTTTTAATATCTTGAACATTTGATAATTCATCCGTGTGTATTTTGCTAATGATGCCAAATACTATAGATATTATTTATATTAGATATTTATTTCTTAATTTTAATGGTTGTATATCAACTCTCAAAACATATTGAATTTTTGATATATACAGGCTTTCAATTAAAGTAATTTTTGAAATTGTAACAATTATCTATTAATAAAGATAATAAATAGTTTAGATTTTAAAGATAAAATTTTAAAATAGTTTACATTTTAAAGATAAATTTTTAAAACATAAGTTGCTTGTTGTTGCGTTTGATATTCGAGACAAAATGGTGAAAAAAATCTAATAAATTAATAAAAATGTTTCCTTATGGACAAAAAGAAAGATTAAATTAGGTGATTCCTTGGCCCTTATATGTTATCTAACAAACTACTACTAATTTTAGTTTTTTTTATAATTAAAATTAACCAAAAATAAGTACCAAATCTGATGAAAAGAACCTCAATAACCACATCACACATTGGATTGTTCGTTGAGAAGAGTATGTTGCATAAACCTCAAACCCAATCCAAATATCCTAGCGTGATAACATCACAGTTAGCAAATAAACTTCGCTAATAATGCATGGTGTTCTTCACATTCCTATGAAGTAAATGATGTACCTAATAGTTTTCAAGCAATGATAAATGTAGTCTAATAAAATTTTCCAGCAATTAAATAGATTCAAGATTGTAGTATAACACAATCCCACAAGAAGATCCACTATTTCCATTCTAAGATATGGAACCTTAAGAAGTAAATCAAGTGAAACACAGCTCCATAGTGGAAATATAATAAATAACAAGTAATGAATAAAATGATAATACCTACTCATATGTAAATAATAAATCAAGGACATTACTACAAGGGCATTTTGTCATTTTCCCCATGTTTTCTTACACAACAACACTTGAAAAAAATCAAAATAGACATAAATAAACAAGAACAACTTATAACCCAAACTTCAAGAGATATGGATTCTTTAATAATCATATTATTCTTCTTCTGCAACAATCATATATATATTCTGTAATAATCTTTACATGATTGGCCATGCAAAGACCTATGAATGTTACTCAAGGTGAGCTACTCAACTTCAAGAAATAATGCCTAATGTTCAAGGGTTCAAGACAATGATAACTAAGAGAAGAAAAAGAAATTGAAGAAATAAATTATGAATCCAATGAAGTAATGCCAGTCTAATGTGGACCTGCTCTAACGCAGTACAACAGGCTTCACAACATCAAAGTAAAAGATATTAGTAGTGTCTACGTATGTGTTAGCAATATGGAAGGCAAACATATCAAGGAGACAAAATATACCAGATATAATGACTGCACTTGTAAACTTACTTAGAAACATTTGGAGGCTGATTAACTAAAAATGCATGTAACTTGTCAAGAAAATGCACTAGTAACATAATTTCAAAATCAAACAACCACATAACCTGTTTGTCATCTAAACATTTCACAATCATACTGCCAACATAACTTATTTAATGTCCAACCAAACCCATAATCCACACAACCTGTTTGGCATGTAGAAATCTCATGATTCATTCAAAATATTTCAAGCAACAAAAATTTAATATCTCCAGCAACCTAAATAAAATATCCAAATAGAAATTGATATCCAAAGAACCGGTTTAAAATATCTCAAGCAAATAATTAATATCCAAACAACCTGTTTATAATGAAAGGAATGCGCGTGCGCACACACATACTTTCTCTCTCCTTTTTCTTTTGCATTTGATTTTATTAATTCTATTTTAATTGAACATTGAATATGTGTCTAAATTTGGCTTGAATGAAACTTATTTT
Source organism: Annona squamosa (assembly GCA_035584095.1). Lineage (NCBI taxonomy): Eukaryota > Viridiplantae > Streptophyta > Magnoliopsida > Magnoliales > Annonaceae > Annona > Annona squamosa. The sequence continues at coordinate 48,944,574 of JAXCLR010000092.1, forward strand.
GTGATTAAACATATAATCTAAAATTCGACGTGTAAGGTGACTTCCATGTAATCATTCACATGAGTTTTATAGGTAAATAAATCATTATAAATTCAACGACCAATAAAGCTATCATAAAATATTCAAACAATACTAAAAATAAACTTACCTGCATACATCGGTTGGCTAGGGATGCTTTTCCCACGCGAGTGGATTCTCATGTATTTAATTTGGAATAATTAGATGGAAAAAGAAAATATGATCATATGAATAGAATAATAAAAAAAATGACTAAACATAATAAAAAGGTACAAAAGAAAAAATTACATGTGATCGAAGCAAAGAAAAAATTAAAATAAAAAGAAAGAAAACGTCAAAAATACTTAATTTGAACGAAAGAAAAAGCAGAAAAACCTAAATAAAAGCAACCGACAAACAAAAAATAAAAATTTAAAAGGAACAATTCAAAAAATTTTAAAAAAGAAATGAGTAAAATACAGATGAATGAACAAAAAAACCGATTGGTTAAATGAAAGAGAGAATGTCTCTCTACTGTCGTCCTAAGTATCATTAATGAACCATATCATGTTACATTACATCACCTTCTCCTCATGCCTTGTCGTAGTGGCACGTTTATTGCATAACAGATTGTGTAGATTAAAGTAGCCACCATGAACAATCTACCGTAGCTAATCATTGGAGATTTTAATGAGGTGTTAAGTGACAAAGAATATTTGAGCAGGTACAGAAGATCAAAATTCAGACTTGTAGCCTTTTGTAAAGCTGTAAATGATTGCCGCCTCCGTGATCTTAGCTATGTTACTACTCCTTTTAGCGAGAAAAATAATAAAAGAGGATACGACAAGAGTGAAGTTGAGGTTTGATAGGGCATTGGCGTCGTTAGATTGGATGAGAAGATATCCGTTAGCAAGGATGTTATATCTCTTGATGGTAGCATGGGATCGTAGCCCAGCTTTGCCAGAGTTGAATGGGGATAGAAAGACAAGAAAATCAAAATTCAAAGTCAAATTCAAATATGAATCCCATTAGGGGAGAGATAAGGAAGCAGGCAAGATAGTCCAGGATAGTTGGCTTAAGGATAGAAGGTAAGAATGGATTACCTAGGAAGTAGAAGGAAGATAATAAAGTTTAGTGAAGAATTAAAAAATAGGCTAGAGAAAAGAAAGAAGGCATAGAGAATAATTTGAGAAAACAATGTGATTTCCTGACAGGGCTGAAAAATATAGTTCCTTCAGACACGACGGGCAAACAAATAAAGGAATGTGAAGCAATCATAAACCATTTATTGGAGGACAAGGAATTATATTGGAAGCAAAGATCTAAAGTAAACTTGCTAAGCTACGGTGATAAAGATACAAATTACTTTCACAAGAAAGCTTCAAAAAGAAGAAGAAGAAGAAGAAATCGCATCGTTTGGTTTAGAAGATGAACAAGGTAACATTATAAGGGATCAAAAAAGCAAAGAGAGAATGACTTTTCAGTTCTTCAGGAATCTGTTTGTAGAAGAACCAATTATGGAATATAATAGTGTGATCGATCATATTTAGTCATGTGTCTCTGAGGTAGAAAACAGACATTTGATAGTGGGGAGTTGTTAAGACCACATTTTAACGGGTTATGGGTCAAGCACTGAATCTCCAGTTCTTGAGTGGAGAGAATGTTCTCCTTTTTTATAGTAGATGATTGTATAAGGATTTTTTTGTGGGAATGAATTCCCTTGGAGACATTTCTTTATCCCAAGATGACTAAGATTTTGTGGAATCTTGAGATTAAGAGGGCCTAGGATTTTCTTTTCTTGTAAAAAAAAATAATGTTAAGAGTTGGACACATCCTAACTCATCCCAAATTCCATCTAAAGACTCATGTGGTAGTCTATAACTCAAGTTTTGTTTCTCCCTAGTTAGCATTCACCCTTACAAGGTTGCAGCAATTCACATTCGAACTCGTGAGTGGGGCTTTTGTCAATATTTTAATTCATATTTTTCACTGACAAAAGCTCTTGTTGCAAGTTCAAAGAGGCATGATTGCAACCATATAAGAGCATGTAAGGGTTAGATTCAAAGCTAGTGTGTGGATTTTGGTGGAAGGTATTAGAAATATGAAGGATTGTCATATGTTTAGAATTGAAAACTATTGTGCTCTTATATATATATAAAAAAAAACTATTCCGTTCATATATATATATATATATTAAAAAACTATTATGCTCATAATATAGCCAAATGAGTGCTATCATGGGAGTGGGGACGGTGAAATCTAGCAGGTGACATGCAGGCATGCATCAAGGATGCATTTTGTAAGGATAATGATCCATTTGTTGCATAGAATTTTTGGTGGGGCAATTTTTCCACTTGATTTCTTTCCTCTTGTATAGTCGAGGGGATGTGAGAGACTTTTCCTGTATTAATAATAGATAAAAAATCACAATTCATTTTTGTATAAAAAAACATCATAACTTATAACTATTCATGATGGCTTTAAAATCAGTATTGCAAACCCTACACAGAGCACTAATTCGAGCAACTTTTTTCAAGCTTTTCTAGAACAATATATGGGCGCGTGCCTTATGCATTATAATTAAAAAGTTTGAATGCTAGTTAAATATTCATCAACTTCGAACGTTATAACACATGAATTATATTCCACTCTGATGTGGGGTGCGTGGAATTACTTGGACGCAGAAGCAAGAACAAGGTGAAAAGATCATTCATTATTCGAACATCAACAACAACTGAATATCATTAATTATTCAAATATCAACAATAGTTGAAGAACATTAATTATCTAATATAGATAGATAGTCAGATCCTTATTACATATTTTATAGATAGCATCCTGACGGATAGGTTGATACTCCATCTAAGCCTTCTGACGAATAGTGCCCATTTCCTATTGGGAATCCTTAATTGTGCGATGTAAATGTTGGAAATCATGTGATGCGGAAGCGTACCTAAATCCATGTGTGTGTAGATTCCACCTGTAGACCAAGTAGAGTACGAGGTCTTCTCCCTCAACACTTCTCTTTGTGATACTCGTGGTAGATGGGAACCACTTGTGATGTACATCTGTGAGAGAGGGACCTAGACTCCTCTACATATAGAGCATTTCCCATCACGACCCTTAGTAAAAGTGTAGTTTCACCTGGACTCGGATTGTATACGTATCTCAAATATGCTGGACTATCTTTAAATCCAAAGACTTCTTATTTAATTAGGACACCTTATAGGAGTTTAATTCTAACATTCTCCCACTTGGCCTAATTAAAATAAAATTAAGAAAGAAAAGAAAAATTATATTTAAAATACTATCCTTGGATTTAACAATTAAAAAATTATTGGACGAGTGCGCTCATTTGAAAAATATGCCCAGTCATTACATACACAATTCAACTTTAATACTTAAGTTAAGAAAAATTTGTCAATATGGATCATGGCGGTTATATGCAATATATAATGTACTGCCTTCCATGCATCACGATATTAACAAACTTACTTAACTAAGTTCTTAATGGTAGATTTACAATTATGTGATTTTAATGTCCCACATTAACATCAAATAGATAAAATCTTTTGTTTCCAAATCACGTAAAATTGTTAACAAAATACCATAATGAAACAAAAGAAAATAAGCATCCAACATAAGATCTCAAAATGTATCAATTACATCAATAATTGCCCCACATAACAAGACTCATATTTCTTATATGTCCAGAGAAAACTTTGGACGCCAGAGCCTTAGTCATGGGATCAGTAATAATGTCAGCAGTACCAATAAAACTAATTATTATCAGATTATCATTAATCCTTTCTTGTGCTGACATAAACTTAGCATCAATGTGCTTGTTAGCGCTAGTAATTCTTCTATAATTGGAGAAGCTAATCGCTGATGAATTGTCACAACTGATTGTCAGAGGCCTAGAGATAGAATCCATAATTTTAATCTCTGAGATAAATTTCCTCAACCAAAGTGCATGTGAGGATGCTTCATGAGAGCCGACAAATTCAGCTTCCATGGTAGAGTCAATTACACGATTTTGTGTCCCACTCTTCCATGAAACTGCACCACTAGCTAAAAACAAAATATAGCCTGATGTGGATCTTTTGCTATCTATACAACCAGCATAATCTGAATCTGTGCAATCGATCACTTCTAATTGATCAGTTTTTGCATACGTGAGCTCATAATCTTTAGTTCCTTAGAGATATCGCACTACTTTATTTACTGCTTGTTCCATTCCTAGATTGCTTTGATATCTTCCAATTAATCTCATTGCATAACTGATGTTAGGAGGTGTGCAAACTTGCGCATAAATCATGCTCCTAAGAGCAGACGCATATGGGATAGACCTCATTTTCTGTTTCTCAATCTCATTCTGTGGACACTGATGCAGACCATATTTTTGACCTTTAAAGATTGACACTTCACATGATGAGCAATTGGACATTTAGAATTTTTCTAAAATTTTATTGATATATGCCCTCTGTGATAACCCTAAAAGTCTTTTAGGCCTATTTCGATGGACGTCAATTCTTATGACACATGATGCCTCACCCATATATTTCATATCAAAATGTTCAGAAAGGAAACTTTTAGTGTTATGTAAAAGACCTAAATCATTAGTAGCAAGTAAGATATCATCTACATATAGAATTAGAAATATAAACTTGCTCCCACTCAATTTCAGATATATACATTGGTCACCAATGTTTTCTGTAAATCCAAAGGAAGTGATAACTTTGTTGAACTTTAAATACCACTGTTGGGAAGCTTGTTTAAGTCCATATATAGATTTATTTAATTTGCATACTAATGTGTCATTTTCTTCCATTTTAAATCCTTCAGGTTGCATCATGTACATCTCTTCTTCTAAATCCCCATTTAGAAATGCCGTCTTTACATCCATTTGGTGCAACTCTAAGTTAAAGTAAGCCACTAATGTCATAATGATTCTGAATGAGTCTTTTCTAGAGACTGGTAAAGAGAGACTGGTGAAAATGTCTCCTTATTATCACTGTCTTCTATTTGTGTGAATCCTTTGGTAACAAGTCTGGCCTTATATCTTTCTACATTACCTTTAGGGTCCTGTTTGGTTTTGAATATCCATTTACAACCAACAGGTTTGCTCTATTTAGGCAACATAACAAGTTCTCAAACTTTGTTTTTAAACATGGATTCCAATTCATCTTTCATAGCATTGATCTATAATTCAGAATTTTCACTATTAATGGCTTTTTTGAATGTCAATGGATTATTTTCAATATAATGATCGTCAATACATTCTTCCAAATATATTATGTAGTCATCTGAAATAGCAGGTCTCTTTATTCGATTAGATTTTCTTGGCTCATTAATATGTTCAACATTATCATATTGATGAATTTCATTTAGAATTGAGATTGATTCATTATTAGTCTCTTCCGAGGTTGCATAGCAATTTTTGGTTATTGATCTATCATGTTATGATCAACAATCTCAGATCTTGCATTTATTAATGATGAACCAGAGGAAAGGTCTTTGATCTCCTCAAATTCCACATTTCGTGGAGTTGTACTCCAACTATTTTCGTCATTCTCAATGAATCGAGCTGTTCCGGTCTCAATGATCCTAGTATTATGATATGGACTATAAAATCTATACCTTTTAAACCATTCTGGATACTTAATAAAGAAACAACTAATAGTTCTTGGGTCCAATTTCTTTTCTTGGGGGTTGAGTATCCTTGCTTCTGCTTGACAACCCCAAATATGCATATGCCTTTGATTGGGTTTCCTGCTTGACCATAACTCAAATGGAGTTTTAGGAACAACTTTATTAGGAACTCTGTTGAGGATATACATAATAGTTTTTAAATCTTCACTCCACAAGAATAAGGGTAAGGATGAGTTGCTAATCATACTTCTTACCATATCCATGAGAGTACGATTTCTCCTTTCAGCGACACCATTTTGTCGGGGAGTTCCATGCATGGTATATTGAGGTTCAATACCATTTTCTTCTAGAAATTTAGCAAATAGACTAGAGATTCGACCTAATTGAGTATGTTTACCATAATATTCACCGCTCCTATCAGATCTCACAACTTTAATTTTCCTATCCAATTTCTTTTTTACTAATTCTTTGAATATTTTAAAAATGTTCAAAGGATCAGACTTTTCATTTAGTGGAAAAATATAACTATAACGTGAGAAATCATCAATAAACGTGATAAAGTACTTTTCACTTCCAATACATGATAAGAATGGACCACAAATATCGATGTAGATCAATTCTAAAAGTCGATTGCTTCTTATGGCACTCTTTTTCTGAGTTTTGGTTTGTTTTCCTTTAATACAATCGATGCATATTCTAAAATCAGTAAAATCTAGAGTAGGTAATACCCCATCTTTTACTAATCTTAGTATCCTTTATTTCGATATGTGACTTAATCTTTTATGTCACAATATGGAGGAATTTTCATCAATCATACCACGTTTATTACCAGCACATACATTTAAGGCAGATGAACAATTAATAAATGAGCAGTTTGCACTTATTTGATATAAACCATTAAACAATGTTCTAGTTTCAACAAAAATAGAATCTTTAAACAAAGAAAATCTTGAGTTTGCAAAATTGAAAGAATAACCCATTACATCAAGTTTTGGTAAAGAAATTAGTTTTCTAAAAATGGACGGAACATAGAAAACATCATGCAATTCTAAAAAATGTCATGTGTCAAGGCGAAGCTTGCAATTTCCTACTACTTTGACTTTGGACTTTGTCAGATTGCCCATTAAGATTGATGACTCATGCGGTTTTGGGTTGCGGATAGAATGAAATGCCTGTAAAGAGTTTGAAACATGAATAGCAGCACCAGAGTCAATACATCATAAATTAATGGATACATTTATGAAATTAGTTTTAAGACAAACATGTACATAATTATTACCTTTTTTTTCGAACCAACTTTTCCACTTGAGACAATCTTTCTTAAAATGTCCTTTCTTTTTACAGAAATGACACTTCTCAGCGGACTTTTTCGATCCATCCTCTAAGCCTTTCTTTAATGGGAATTTATTCTTCCCTTTTCCTTTCTTTAACTTGTACTTCTTAGAAGTCGATGTGAAATAGATATCCATTGATCCATCCTGCTTTAATCTCTCTTCCTCTTGTATACACATGGATATTAATTCATTTAAAGTTCATTTCTCCTTTTGTGTGTTATAGGAGATTTTGAATTGTGAAAACTGAGATGGAAGAGAGTTTAAGACAAATATAACTAGGAAAGAATCAGAGATTTTTATCCCTAATTCATTAAGTTTCCCAGCTATATTTGATATTTCCATTATGTGCTTTCGCACTTCACAAATGCCATCATATTTCATTGAAGTCAATTTGTTAGTGAGCATTCTAGCAATGCTTTATTTGACCCACTGAATTTTTCCTTAATTGAGTCAAGATAACTTTTGGCACTTTCATTTTCAGGATCAGAAATAGAGCCTCTGATGTTTCTTTCTATTGTACTCTTTATAATCATAAAAGACAATCTGTTGGAACGCTCCCATTTATCACATTGAATCTTTTGACTATCAGTACTTTCAGACGTTAAGTCACTAGGTTTTGCAACACAAAGGGCTAAATTCATATCCAAACATCCTAACGTAATAAGTAATTGCTCATGTCAATCAGAATAATTTGATCCATTCAGTGTTGAGTTATTAGACAGATGAGATTTAGGAACAGGAGTCATAGCTGTAACAGAAAATGATTAAGCTCACGTCATAATTTATGATTCGAATAAACTATAATGTAACAATTCCATTAACAATAATTAATCATAGCTAAAAAATTTAAAATTATTCAATAATGCTAAGATAAACAATAATATTCAATAATTAATTATGAATACACAAAGTCAAGAAATCCCCACCTTC
>JAXCLR010000092.1:49035281-49070166 GCA_035584095.1 Annona squamosa
CGTTGGCTGCCATCGGCCAATCTGTTATAACCTTTTCTATGCTTTTTCTCATTGCAATCAAATGGGGTACGAAATTCGGCCTATTTAATCTCACGCAACCTTTCTTTCTTTCATGTGATCTTTTTGGTTTGCTTCGAAGATGGAGCCATAGCCTAGCTTTTCGATTGTGTTTGAGAACGAAACCATGGCCAGAAAATGGAGTACCCTCTTTTGGTGCTCCGGTGGTGCCAATAAATCCTGTACATATCCACTGCTAACCAAATGCACTCCTTAAGTAAATAAAAAACTTTGTATATTTGAGATTTTGAAAATTCCTTACATATGTAACCAAATATACAAGATAATTTTCCTATAATTATAAATTTTAAATACTGTTAAATAATATGAAATTTTATATTATAATTTGTTTCTCGAAATGTAAAAGAAAATTTAATATTAATTTTTATTAATATTTCTTAAAATTTATTTTTATAAAACTAAAAAGACCAATTTTAATTTTAATTTTTATGAAAAATTTCAAGACACCAAAGAAGTTTAAAAGTATTCTTTGAAACTTAAAATTATCTTTCTTATATTTTTCTATTAGTTAGAAATATGCCACACATAAAAATAAGAAAAATTACTTATCAAAATAATACGAAAATTAAAACGAAGACTAGACATTAAATTATTTCATATTTTTCATTCATAACTGTGTATTTATTATATCTTCTATTGCATACTAGAAAATTACCTTTTAATATTAGTTAGGGTTAATTCCTAATATGACAATTACTTCTACCTATGTTTACAGGTATGACAACACATTTATAAAATGGCATAGATAACCACATATTTATTTTTAATTTCAAAGATCTTAACCATAGCTCAAGTTAAAAGTGTTTCGAATTACAAGACTCATGGTAAAAGTGAAGAAGAAGTTATTCTAATAGATATTATTTAAAAATTTTAGTGAGATAATAATATTGGTGATTTCATATTGGGAATTAGGGATAAAATATGTAGTATCTATGTCATTTTATAAATATATGGTCATATTTATTTAGTTGTGGTTATATTTGGAAATATTATTTACAATGAAAATTTGAAAATACAAAACACCAACTAATATATTTAATTTAAGAAGTCTTGAAAAGGAAGGATACGTGCACAACAATGTTGGTAATTTTTTTTGCTTTTTAATAAATGTGTAGCTTCTATCTAGATTTTGAAATGAGTATTGATACATTAAAAATACTAAATAAATTTAAATAATTATGAAATTTGTGAACATGAGATGAGCAGTAAGGCACGCAAGATGCGCCTCGTTTGGTCAAACATCCACTTGGTGGCTTATATGTAAATACATAAATTTTCTCGTTTCTCACTTGCTAACCTTATATGCATTAGGGATTTTATGAAACTATAAAACTTTTTAATCTAAAGGTTTTTGATTTCTCGAACTACTCATTTTTTCATATTTTCTTATATAATTATCCTACTTTTTAATCATTTTTATATAATTAACCTATCTATTTTAACTTCAACTTCTTTACTTTTCATCATTGCGTCTATCATACCACGTCATTTTCTACCAATTCAAAAACTTTCATATAAAAAATTTTATTACTTTCCAAACATATCAGAACTTGGAACATATCAAAAGAGGACAAGCATAGAATATTCAATGGGTCTATGGTCAATAACACAAATCAATTTTTTTCCAACTATTTTGGTTTTCACCCTCTCAAAATTTTGTTTAGTTATTTTTTTTATTGGAAAAAAATATATCATGCATAGACAATTTCTTCCTTTCTCAGTGCTCTTTCAACATTCTATGTAGAAGCCTTACATAAGTAGTAATCATAAGCATCCTAACACCACACCTTTTGTTCATTTCTCATCTCTTTTTACTTTGCCCTTATGGTTTACACTGGAGGGTAGATTTCATGACTTGACTACATGATGTTGTCTTCTTCAAAAATGTCTTACCATTCAATGTCAATCAGTGTAGGGTTGTAAGCCGAAATATTCTGAATTGAAAAAATAAAAGAACTACACATGGTATGAAAATTAGCACTGCCTCTCTCTCATAATCTGAGTTTTTCCAGATGCAGAAATCACCGACAAATCTAGTTGGAAATTTCCAAAAATGTGGCTGCCTTTGATGGATATTTCAACACTGACTTAAGTACCAAAGCTTCTAGAATTTTCCATTCGTTAATCCAACTAAAATTGATGAATTTTCAACCATGACATTAAATGCTTGTGGCGGTGAAATGAGTCTATTAATAGAGTAGCACCCTTCCCATGCTGATTTGTGACTGAAGTGAGAGTGAGCTTGGTGTTGTGTGTGAGTCATGGGTTGGGTGCAGTGTGTGTGAGAGAATAATGGTTAAGAAAAAGAGAGAGGGGTAAAGTGTGGGTAGTGCTAGTATTATTAGTGGGAACTTATAAGTTCTAAAGTGCAAGCGTCCAAATTATTTTTTCGCGTATTATTATTTTGATATTTTATAAATAATATTTTCTTTTGAGCATCCTATTCTCAACCAGTGGTATCAGAGCCAAAGGTCAGGGACCATGGTTCGTGGAGGCTATGCCACCCAGAAAAGTACAAGGAGATTTTGCATGTGTGTAGTCTAGGACTATGAAACCAATTGGTCTAGGACCAAGATTACATGGAAGTGTGTTGCGCATACCAAGTCATGATGGTGGATATTTCTATCTCAGGAAGCACCATTGAGAAATTAAATCATAACAAATATAATACTTAGTATTTACGTATGTTGTATTATCTGCTTGGGTAAAGATTTGAGGGATATAGTTGGCGACAATAATACTTCGTTACCCAAAAATGACAAAGAATCGAAGAGGTAGAAGGTAAAAGTTGGCAAAACTATGTACGTGCTAGTAGTAACCATTGAACATGAGTCACTGCAAAAGATTAAGGATACTAAAAGACCCAAGAAGGTGTGGGACACCCTAACTGCATTATTCACAAGAAAAAATTATGCGAAGCTCCAACAGTTGAAAAATGAGTTGTTGTCTGTCTCACAGCAAAACATAATGATGAGTGAATATTTCTCCAAAGTTAAATTTCTTTGTGGAGATATTTCAAAATTAGATCAAGAAAATTTGATCTCCGAAACTAGGATGAGGAGGATTATCATTCATAGCTTAAAGCCAGAATACCACATGATTATCATTGTTATCCATGGATGGACCAAAGAACCAACTTTAACTAAGTTGAAAAATATATTTTGGCCGACCAAGAAGCTTCAGACAAGCAAATATCTAAAGTTACACTAAAGAAGGAGGAGAATGCTCTAATTAATAAAAAGAGAGAATTTCAAAGGAGAGCTGTGAGGACAAATAGAGGCCACACAAGAAAGTAAGCAGAAGGTTGGCAAATGAGGCAGCACGGACAGAGCTTAAAGCAAGGGAGAGCTGGTCAAGGTGGCAACAAAAAAGAGAAGAGATCTTAACGACAAAAGGACTAGAGTTACAACTATGGCAAAAGAGGCCACTTCACCCAAAATTATTGGTTCAAGCGGGCGTAGGGTAATGTTGTAACCACTACCCATAACAAAGAGGAATGAGATCTTCAAGTATCCCTTGTGATAATTGCTAATTAATGATATATTTTGTGGACATTCTATACTAATTTGGTGGGTAATTAATTGAGTTTAATGTGAAATTTTCTCTAAAATGTAATTTTGCAACAATTGAGTATTATATATTAATTTTAAGTTTTTAAATAATTTTTATAATCTTTTGGCTTAACATTATATTTAATTTGTTTCAATGAGATTAAATGGGATTGAAATTTTTTTTGGTAATGAATTTGAGTAATTAATAATTTAATTGTATTTTTTTATGTAGGCTTTACAAGTTCAAGCGTGGGGCCCACAATATGGTCGTGCCAAAGCAGCAAATCAAAAGCCATCTAAACCGTCCATTTCATGATCATGGGCTTCCAGATTTTCCAAATGATGCAGAAAAATTCCATCGCCCAAGAGATATCTGGACCGTCCAGATTATTTATGCATCAAGCCATGTAGATCTACACCGTCAGAAGCTGTCCAAAAAGTAAAGCAAATCCAAGCATTATTCAGCCGTCCATTTCATGTCCACGCCAAGCAGTTGTCCACCTTCAAAATATTGCACCAATCCAAGCCATGCAACTATCGTCCGGAATTTCAACAGCTTAATGTGAACCAACAGCAATTCTAAATGATGTAACCATCCAAATTCTAATGCAATTCAAATTGCGTAAATTAAAAGATGCATGGATTGGCAGTGATAGAATCCAACATGGAAACGGAATCAAGGGCCCCACATGATCAGCAACGTCCAAATATTTCTCAATTAATTCCACGCGTCCAAAAGTTCACATGGGCCCCACAAGTTGTCCAACCTTAGCAGTTGTTTAGATTCTTTTCAGAAAATCTGGATCGTCCATTTAAATCTAGTCGTGCAGATCATGAAACTTTGGATCGTCCATTTAAATCCAGTCGTGCAGATCATGAAAATCTAGATCGTCCATTTAAATCTAGCCGTCCAGTGCACTGTCCATATGTTCCAAACTGTCTACACAAATCAACCGTCCAGATTGTCTATTTCAAAACCATGCAAGATCATCACCGCCCTTAGCATGTATTTGTACATGCCAACGATCGGCTGTCCAATTAATCCTGAATCTCCACCGCCCATGCATCTGAAATTGGATGCATAAAATTTCAAACGTCTATTCAACGGCTAGAAATTCAACTGCATGCACCGAATAATTTCAGCCATCCAATGAGCAAGCAGATTACCACCGCCCATCCAAAATCATGCAGTAAATCAACGCCTCCAATTAATTCAGGTCATCCAATCTCATTCAGGCGTTCAAAGCAACTGCCCATGATGGATACAAATTGCGCAAGCAAGCATCACGCAATCCAGACCAAACACGAATTCCATTCCAAAACGAATTACGCATGTATTTTCAGCAACTATAAAAAGGGGAATTGATAGCCAAATCGGGGGAGAAATTCAAGCGGGAAGCAATTTTTAGGAGAGAATTTGGAGAGAAGCAACGAGGAGATCCCAGCGAGCAGCAACAAAGAGAGAGCCAAAATTTTGAGAGAGAGAGAGCAAGGAGGTGGAGAGCACAGGCAAGAGGCAGACCGGCAAGTTGCGTGGAGCGGCCGACACTCCATTGGGAGCTTCAAACCAATAAACCCTCCTATCCTTTTACCTTTTTAATTTTAATTATCTTGTTTAAGATATATTTTGATTTTAATTTTATTTTGGACTTAAACATGCTTAGCTAAGCCCTAAATCTAGGATTTAAGATGTAGCATGCGTATAATGTAGCGTGGTACAAGTTTTTAATTTATTTATGATAGATATTATTGTTAATTTAATATCTTGTCATTTTTTAATATTTGCTTTGTACATGACCCCGTACTTTGGCATGATTCTATATATTAGGTGATGGAACCAAAAGGTAAAAATCTAATATACGATAATCAAAATATTAAACCTAAAAATCTAAGGCCATGAGAATAGGCATAATGACCCTGAGGAACAAACCATAGAACTTAATGGATTTTAATTAACTTAATCCCATGAGAATATGTGGTTAAGAAAATTATGGTACACCTTGTAGGTTTTGAGAGAAAGTACAAGGATAAATTAGGGTTTATTCGGCTTTAACAAACAATATCCAGATTAAATAATTATATCACTACCCATTACAAAAGACGCATGTGAAATCTTAGACCCTAGGTACATGCACTTTTGTTCTCTACTCATTCTATTTCTCAATTTTCTCTTCCCATTTTTCTATTTTTTCTATTTTATTTACTATATTCTCTTCCTACTTTTCTATTTCATTTTATATTCGACATGAAAGCATTTAAAAGCAAAATTTATAGTCCCGAATTCCTTGTGGATCGATAACTTATATATTACAATCCACGACCCGTGCACTAGCGGTAAGATTACAAATACCTTGCAATAGAAGAGCCTTATGAGAAGACAACGTCTTGCATCGTTGAGATAGAAGAGGAGTCGACTCTCATATTTGTAAGTGAAAAATTAATCAACTATAATAATGATTGGATTATCAATTCTGGTTGTTCCAATCTATGATAGGAGACTATGAGAAGATGATCAGTACATCCGAGTACAAAGGAAGACAATTAGTTGTGACAGCAAATAACTCAAGACTGCCCATCACCCAAGACAATGATTACCCCTCACTTTAGCTCACGGGAAGTACAATGGGAAATGTGTTCTATGTATCGGGTACGAGGAAAAATTTATTATCTGTCTCATAACTCACTGCTTTTAGCAATTATGTGGTATTTGGCCCAAATGATGTAAGGGTATATCAAAGCTAAAAATAATAAATCAGGCGATCATGGAAGTGCATCAGTTTGAGTCGGTCTACATAATATCTGCACAGATGACATACATAGATAGGATAAGGATGAATGAAATTGCATTTGACACGCTCAACTTGGGCATGTAAGCTATTACAAGCTGAAGCAGATGATAAAGAAATCTATGCTCGGAGGTCTTCCCTAGCTAGAAGTCTAAGAAGACATGGTATGTGCCAGCTGTTAATTTGGTAAGGTACATCAACTACCATATGAAGAATCGAAATTCCAGACCAAGGTGCCTCTTGAGGTAGTCTACTCAAACCTATTTGGATGAGTTAAATAGCAATTTATCAGCTACTAGCACTATATAATAACCTTCATTGATAATTATTCACAGTATGTTTGGGTTGATTTTATGAAAGAAAAATCTAAGGTGTTAAAAAAATTTAAGGAATTTAAGCAAAAAGTGGAAAGCGAAGTAGGTCGAAAAATGCAGTGACTTTGCACAAATAGTGGGTATTGAACATCTTGATCTTATTTATACTCAAGTTAAGAATTTGAGTTGACTTCAGGTGCGACTTCACCCAAGTCGCATGATGAGGTCGACTTGAAATGCAACTTGACTTTATCAGCTCCAACCCTTGTCTATGAAGTTCTTCCAAGTCGCACATGAAGTCGACTTGGTATTATGACTTCACTTAAGTCACAAGCGAAGTTGACTTCGGTTGTGACTTCGACTGTCGAGAGGTCCAGATTTCAGTGCTGTCGAATTTTTGGACTTTGAAGTCGACGCTGAAGTCAACTTCAATACCGACTTCACCTAAGTTGATATCTGAGTTGACTTTGCATGCAACTTGGCCTGCTAAACTTTTGATCTTTGAATATTTGAACCTTGACATCATTGAATAATCACATTAGTATTTAGATAATTCTCAAATTGAGTTGTGAATCGTCAAAACATGGATTGTGCTTAATTTGCCACATTTTTACAATAATCTCCTCCTTTTTATGATTGACAAAACCAATTTGAGATAAACCTTTCTTTTTTTATCATTTAATTACTTTACATTGGATTCTTTTATCAAGTCATATTAGTTACACAAAATTTCACAAAATAGCAAATTTCATTCAAGTCATATATCATTGGAATGCAAAAAAACACATTTCATTCATTTTAAGTCATGAATATATAGAGAATGATTCAAAATACAATTTCAACTTAATGTATACAACCTACCCAAACCAAAATGTAATATGCATTATTGTCTCTCTCTCTCTCTACCCCCTCTTTTTGTCAAAATCAAAAAAGAGGGAACGAAAAGTGAGATTTGTGACATGCAAAAGCAGAAATAGGGCAAGAGAGTGGATGAGGTGGAGGTATGAGATGAGTGCAGGCTAAAGAGAATAGGGACGACGGAGCCCGAACAGTGGGTTCGGCTCTGACAGATTCGCCCCAATAGAGATCAAAATTGGGCAAACTAGGAATGGGCCAGCCACGCGACTACCTGAGGTAAGTTGATATTTAATATCAAATGTTAAGAATGACCTTCACCATATCTAATCTCCACTTTTTCTCAGTTGTCATCATCTCTTTGGAGTAATTCAAAGACCGCTCTGATACCAAATATTAGGCTCGTATGAAACTGATAAAAGAAAGAACTAATAGCACAAAGAGTGATCCAAGAAAGGATAGGATAAATTTCACACACCACAAAAATAATCCAAAAAAGACTCCACAAATTATAGTAGTTTGGTTAACGCATCTACTCCTTTCTCTAAGTCAACGCCTTAACTTGGGTTTTCACTAGTCAACTTAGAACTCAAGTTATAGTAGTACGATCTCAATCGTTTTCTGGTATTACATAAATGGCTCCAGGTGGCACATGAAACTTTTCACAAATTACAATGAACGCTTTTCTCTTGAATTAGACAACCTCTAATTCAAGGTAAAATAAATAAAAATGAAATAAAGCTTACAACCTATTTAACAATATATAAGCACAGAAATGAAACTTTTAGTAAGATGGTCATAATGATTTTCGATATGTTGCTTCTGACAGATGGACAGAGGATCACAGAGAACGCCTTGAGATAGATTTGTACTTTTGAAAATATTCTCTCTTAATTGAATTTTCAGTTGAAATTCATTATCTATTTATAGCTTTTAACATCCAATTGCCAAGAGAGATTTTTTCCACTAAATTCATAATCAATTGGATTTTTCTCAACAATCTATAACAACTCAACAAACTAAAACAACCAAGAGATATTTTCTCCACCAAATCCATAATCAATCAGATTTTTCTCAACAACCCGTAATAACTTAACAAATCAAAACGACTAAGAGAGATTTTCTATATTAAATCAGTAACCAATCAGATTTTTCTCAATAACTTGTAACAACTTAACAATCTAAGATAGCTCCTCAAACTAACCGATTTGCCACGTCATCATCTAATCATTTATCTATTGATCTTGGAAAACAAACTGTCAAAGTTTCAACCCAAAAACTATTTAAATTTCAAACCAAAATTGTTGAAGTTTGAAACTAAATCAATCGAAGTTGCAAACCAAAACTGTTGAAGTTTTATAGAAAAACCTTGACAAATTCGCAATAAAATTCAATGCTAGCTTGTTAGAACCATTCATAATGAATCAAATACAAGCAACACATTTCAAGCATTAAATTCTTAACTCACCTATCATCAAAACATTATAACTCAACATATAATATTATAACATTATAAGTAGCAATTAAGCATATAATAACATATATAAATGAGTTAACTATTATACACAGTAAAATATGGCTAAATATTGTGATGTATAATAAGAACTTAAAATTTGCTACATGTACCAACACAACTAGCAAATTTTTGCTACTTATAAAAATAATGCAGCTAAAATCTTTGTAAAATACTAGATGATATGTAGCCTAAATTAATTACAATTATATCTGTGTAAAATTACATACAATTCAAAAAATAACTGCTTATAAATTTATAAATCGTTACAACCTTTAAATGTATACATACAATAAATTTTTATTACTAGTGTGTTTAGCAATGTATAAAAAATGTCAAATTAAAACTTTTCACTCTCCATATTTACCCTTTTTTAATCATTTCTTTACATTTTCCTATACAACTACCCTATTTTTCAATCATTTCTACACAACTACCCACACAATTAATCTATCTATTTTAATTTTATTTTCTTTACTCATCATTATTATCATCATTTTACAATTTTTACCCTCTAGAACTTTTGGAAAATTTCCAAATATACTCACATATTTTACCTATAATTCTTCTTATACCCACAAATTTTCAGATATTTCTCTCATACCCACAAATGATACTTACAATTCCTCTCATACCCATACCGTCATCGTTCGTTTACTACATGTGAATTCCCATTTTTTATTTTTTATATTAATAAAATACCGAAACTACCCACTTGTTGCCCTCGTCTTTCCCATTCTACATCTCCGACCATCTAAATCATGCATTGGTGACACTATGAATTTGTCTTGTAATGAGCAGCATACCACAATGATCGTTGGGGCAGGTGATGAATTTTGGAATAAGCAATGGAAATTTATAGAAAATTTTCAAAAACTGCAACATAATCTCCCAAATTAAACTTAAATTGCAGAAAAATTTTAAGTGCTGAAACTCATTGACCTGGACAAACAAAAATTTCCAAATTAATTCTATCGTAGCACACATCTAAATGATACCCAATCTGTGGAAATTGAAAAAGAATGCAATAGAGAGTTGTGTCGATTGGATGTCATAGAAGACGAAGGTTGTGTTTTTGGCATTGGAGAAGAGATTGGGCTACCGTTCGATTGATGTAGCGGTCTCAATTTTGGGAGGACGATGATGATCCTATCACTATTGCCACTCTCTCCCCATTTGTAGCGCAAAAAATGGGAAGGTTGAAGCATATGCACAAAGTTGAATAAAGAAGAAAATCAGAAGCCCACAGTTCAATGAGAGAAGAGAAAAAGAGGAGAAGATCCGGACGGACCTGAGAAGATTGAGAAATTGCAGCGCTACACAAAGCAGCAAAGTCACTGTGACCGACTATAATCAGAGCTGGAGACAAGACTGCTTGCGAACCACCTCCTATGCGATAGAGGGAGAGAGGGTTGTGTTTCTAGCGTCGATTAGATGCCTAGAATTATGATGCCTCAGTGGAAAATCAAAATTGGTGCTTATGTGAAGTTCTTGGATATTCACGGCATGGGTACAAGGAAATTGGAGCTAGAGATGGCCACAAAAAAAATACAAGCTAGCAACAACAATGAAGGAAAACGGTGTTGGGGAAGAAGAAAGCTACACTGGGGAGACGTTGGGTTAACTCCACTGGCTCCTGAGAAGAGGCCTGTGCAGTTGGAGATTGAGGATGGATTCTTCTGCACTTTTCGCAAGGTTATAATCGTCATTAAATCGACAGTTAACATCTATCTCCTATTATCTTAACGGCATGAGTACGAGGGTAATTATTGGTAAAATTCACGAGTAAGAGAGAAATATCTAAAAGTTCATACGTATAAGAGAAATTATGGGTAAAAAATTCTATAAGGGCTCGAGTAGCTCCCCCGAGTCGCTCCAATTGGTCACCGGTGTGACGCTCGGAATGGGGTGGAGATTCTTCATCATCGACGGCGTAGGACGTAGAGATTGAGAGACGTGTTCTGGTGGGTCAGCTGAGGAGATTCAGCTCGTAGCAGTCTGCATTGGCCATCTACTCGGCGGCAAGGATGAATCCAAACGAGAGCGACTTACTAGGGGTGGAACTCCAAACCATGTCGTTATCGGGAGGGGTAATCAAGAGCATCGACTCGGGAGAGCAAGACACTCTGCTCTGTTCGGTCTGGTCTTCCAAATCATATAACAGGGACTTCTTCCGATCCTCAATGCGACGACTTTGGAGGACACGGGGGACTTTCCACTTCACAGAGGTAGGTGAAAACTTATACCGGATCTCTTTCTCCGATCTACAAGACTTGAAGAGAATTCTGGGGGGTCGGCCTTGGTTAATTGACAGACAGTTAGTGCTGTTAGAAGTTCTCAAGGAAGCAGTCACTCCTAAACATGTGGTGCTTGTGAAAACACCCATATGGGTGCATGTAATCGGAGCGCCATATCTAGCCGACAAGCAACACCTGGGACAATGCATTGGGAGATCCTTTAAGGAAGTGCACGAGGTAGCGGTAAATGAGACCGAAGTGAAGCTGCTGGTCACCGTCAACTGCACTGAACCGCTCAGACATGGCATCTTCATACAATTGGAATCTCAAAAACGATAATGGCTGAATTTTCAATACGAGAAACTCCCGGTTTTTTGCTTCTACTATGGAGTAATGGGACACGCCTTCAAGGATTGCGCAGAGCTGGCCAAGAAGGAAGAGCCGATTCCTGAGGCTGACATGAGATATGGAAGCTGGTTAAGGGCCGGAACGAAACCGATGCGCCTTATGGCAAGTGATCAGCGTAGCAGTCGTGTCATGCCAAAAAAATACACCGACAGCCACGATGTTCCAATGCGGGATACGGGAGGGGTTGGAAGGAGATCCATGGATACTCAGTTTAGGGAGCTCAGCCAAGACAAGATCAGCTGCCCGGGCAGTTTCTGGCATCCTCACACGGCTGCAGTGTTGGAGGATATGGATGCAGCAACTCGGGAACCCAGTCAAGCCAAGTCCAAACCTCACATGCATACGAATGCAGCAGTTTTGGATCCCAGCCAAGCCATGACCTCTCCTTCTGGCAACCTTGGGACACCTCACCCGATGGCTGTTTTGGTTAACAGGCAGTACCCGTCAGCGGTTGAGTCCGGGCAGCCAGTTGTTGGTTCCCTTTCCACCCATCACGTGTCGGTTGGGACTTCAGAGCTTCAAGCAGGGGACGACACCTATCCTGTAGCTGCTGATACTCCAGGAGGCGACCTGTGCAGGCCTCGACTGCTGATCGCCCAGGCATCTTCCCCAATATCTGACCAACGACTGGTGCAGCAGGTGAGGATGGGAACTCCAGCTAGTGCAGCAAACGAAAACTATATGGGTTCTCCATGCCATGATCAGGCGTCTGTAATGGATGACTCGGCGAGCTGGGGCGGCAGTCCATTGGCTTCACGCGGCCAATCTGGTGGTGGCTATTCCTTGGAATCACGACGCCACTCTCAATGCGGTGTGGTGCCTCTTAAAAATAATGCTGATTTGGACTGGGAACAGCAAAGGCTCAACTCAGGAATAGCACCAACGGCTCCGGCAGAAACCTCCAGCAACAAAACTATTGGTCTTCAGGCACCAATGGAGACCAGCTTGGATCTGAATGATCACACAATTGCCAAACCAAAAGGAAGGTGGAAAAGGCAGGCTAGAGGCACGGAGGCTAAGGTCTGCGAGTGGCAGATGCTTCCCAACGACACAAAAGGAAGAAAGCGAAGGGAGACGGGGTCTCTTCTAAATCCACAGGACAAGAAGCGACTGATCATGGGTGTATCATCCAGTGAGG
The DNA here is from genome assembly GCA_035584095.1 of Annona squamosa. NCBI lineage: Eukaryota > Viridiplantae > Streptophyta > Magnoliopsida > Magnoliales > Annonaceae > Annona > Annona squamosa. The sequence continues at coordinate 49,048,162 of JAXCLR010000092.1, forward strand.
AGGAGGTGGAGGCTGAGGCCCCTCAACCTCCACCTCACCTAACATGGCTCTTCTTGCATGGAATTGCCGTGGGCTTGGGAACCCACGTGCAATTCGTTGCCTCCTGGAATTGGTCAGGAAAAAAGGTCCCATGCTCATCTTCCTCAGTAAAACAAAGCGCTCAGCTAAGGAAATGGATGGAATACGAAGAAAGGTAAATTTTGACTGCTGTTTTGCGGTGGATGCTGAAGAAAGAAGAGGAGGTCTTGCCCTCCTATGGAATCATGCCAATCCGGCGAACATACTTAGTTTTTCGGCCCATCACATACATGCGGAGTTTTTGGGGTGGCCTTTCACGGGTTTCTATAACCATCCAGAGGTACACAAAAGACACCACAGCTAGAACATTTTGGAACAACTGAAAGGTGGGACCAGTGCCCAATGGTTGGTGATGGGGGATTTCAATGAGGTTATGGGACCCACTGAGTACCATAGCCAAAGGACGCGCCCCCAGAATCAGATGGATCTCTTCTGCAATGTGGTTGACAGCTGTAACCTAATGGATATAGGCTTTGTCGGTCAGCCTATGACATGGAGAAATAACAGGAGGGGTCATCATCGGGTGGAAGCCAGGCTTGATAGGGGATTAGCGACGCCGAACTAGACATCATCCTATCCTCTCGCAAAGCTCTTTCACCTATCTGCAGCTTCTTCGGATCATTGTCCTGTTCTTCTGGTATTGGATTCGAGGGGGTGCAAGCGTAGACCCCCCAGAGAATTTCAATATGAACTCTTCTGGGCGAGGGACAAGGCTACACATGGTATTGTAAACAGAATTTAGAGATCCACACCCCATAATTTGATGGCTGCTTCGGATTTGCTTGGGTGGAAGATCAAGGAATGCAGCAAAGCATTATCAACTTGGAATAGACTGAATCGAGGCAGTTTAAGGCAGGAAATTGATAAGAACCAATTGGAGCTCGAGTCGCTTATGGCCATGAATCCCACTGACAAACGTGATGAAGCGATTGAGCGGACTCGGTTCATAATCAACTTATTACTTTAGGACGAGGAGCAATTATGGCAGCAACGGGCGAAAACCCATTGGTTTCACGCGGGCGACAAAAATACGAGTTTTTTCCATCGCATGGCCTCTAATCGTCGACGCTCCAACTTTATCGATGCTTTATGCGATCACAACGGGCAGTGGGTGCACGATCAAGAGAGGCTGCTTGAGCTAACTGTGAGTCATTTTCAGGGTGTCTTCACTTCCTCGACTCCATCTGATGCTTCCTGGATTCCGAGTCTCATTACCCATAAATTATCAAACCAACAGCGATGAAACCTCACAGTACCTCTCAGTTTCGCGAAGGTGGCAAATGCTGTAAAGCAGATGAGTCCAACCAAGGCTCCTGGCCCGGATGGCATGTCCGTTGGTTTTTATCAAAAGCATTGGGATACGGTTGGTCAGGAGGTTTTCCTTTGGTGCAAATTATTCATGGAAGAGGCAAATCCCGCTATCCAGATTGCTCATCTCAGCTCTGTCAATAACACAACGTTGATTCTAATCCCAAAGCAGGCTGGAGCTTACGAGTTATCCCAGTTCCGCCCTATTAGCCTGTGTAATGTGGTTTACAAGATTTTGGCTAAGGTGCTCGCAAACAGGCTGAAGCAATGCCTCCATGAGGTCATTAGTGATCACAAATGCGCATTTGTTCCAGGTCGGCTTATCTCGGACAATATGTTGGTGGCCTACGAAGCAATTCATTATCTTCGCAGGAGGCCGGATTCGGAGAGAGATGGCTATTAAGTTGGACATGTCTAAGGCTTACGACAGGATCGAGTGGACATTTCTTAGGCAGATAATGGCTGCAATGAATTTCTGCCCACGTTGGATTAACTGGATTCTCTCGTGTGTTTCCTCCATCAATTTCAGGGTGAATGTCAATGGATTCAAATCAAGGTACTTTCAACCTCAGCGAGGCCTGAGGCAAGGAGACCCGCTATCTCCCTATCTGTTTATTTTATGTGCGGAAGGCCTCTCAGCTCTTATTAACACTGCGGTTGCCTACTCTAGTATACATGGAATCAAACTCAACCCAAGGGGGCCTATTCTTTCCCATTTACTGTTCGCGGACGACGCCTTAATCTTTCTTTGGGCTTCTTCGATCGACGTCACAAATTTTTTGGAAATCATCAAATGGTACTCTGAGTCTTCAGGACAGGTCCTAAATGTGGACAAGACTGCTGTTTTCTTCAGCTCCAATACCGATATGGCTTTTAGGCAGCATCTAAACACGATTTTGGGCTCCATGGGGCAGGAAATTCAAAACTATTTGGGATTATCGGCCTGGCTTGGAAGGTCTAAGCGGATGATGTTCAAGGGATTGAAGGAAAGGGTGTGGAGGAAAATTCAAGGCTGGAAAGGAAGATTACTCTCCTGGGGAGGCAAGGAAGTTCTCATCAAGGCTGTAGCACAAGCAATCCCGACATACACGATGAGTATCTTCCTTCTACCAAAATCATTCTCTTCTGATCTTAATGGAATTCTAAGCAGGTTCTGGTGGGGAGAACATGGCGGTAAGCGCAAGATGGCCTGGGTGGCCTGGAAGGACATGTGCAAGACAAAGTTCTCTGGGGGGCTTGGATTCAGGGACCTAATCACTTTCAATTATGCTCTCCTCGCTAAGCAAGTATGGCGACTCAATTCTCCTTCCAACTCTTTGTGCTACAAGGTTCTAAAAGCCAAATATTTTCCGAATGAGGACATTTGGGATTGTTGTGCCAAACCATCTGACTCTTTCACCTGGAGGAGCATCCTAAAGGCCAGAGATGTTATTCGATTCGGATGTATGTGGCGAATTGGAGATGGGAAGCGGGTCAAATTCTTCAACGACCTTTGGGTGGATACCAAGGTTACTAAGGCTGGTCCTCTCCCATCCTCAATTCCGGACAACGTCAGGGTTAGCTATTTTATAAATGATGCCCCGCGGTCGTGGAGCATGGAGCGTATTGTGGCGGCCGCGGGGGATGGTGGGTGGCGGGCGATCAGTCAAATTCCTCTCCCCTCTTCTACTCAGGATGACACAAGATATTGGAAATTTGAGTCTCATGGGAGGTACATGGTTAAATCCGCTTACAAGGTGCTTCGCTCAGGATCTATTTCCTCCCCCCAACCCTCGGTTTTTAAGGCTATTTGGCGCACACAGCTTCCATCAAAAATTACCATTTTCGCTTGGAGACTTTACTTGGATAGCCTCCCGACTCTCCTCAACCTGCGGAACAGGGGAATTGATGTTGATCCTGTGTGCTTTTTTTGCAGAGTGGGCATCGAAGATACCAATCACCTTTTCTCTGAATGTGCACTTACCAGGGGGATTTGTTTGCGGGCCGCAAGGCGGTGGTTTGCGCTTGCTTCTGTAAAGGAACTCATCACATCTTTGGCGGAGAGGCACAGATCTGGTGACCTCACTCTCTTTATTATGTGTTGTTGGAGAATTTGGTATTTGCGAAATGCTCTTATGGTGGACGACACCAAACCGGATTTTTCAAAAACTCTCGAGTGGTGCGTGGACTACGTGGAGCAATACCGCAGGGCCGCCCCTCTAACTATTGGGGGTGCTATCAATCGTGTTCTGATTCCTAGATGGATCTGTCCTCCAGACGGGTCACTCAAATTGAATGTGGATGCCCGAAGTATTCGTTGGACTTTGTCGTTGGGATTTGCTGTGGTCATTAGGGATTCTGGAGGCTCTTTTATTGGGGCGAAAGGTTGGAAACGGTGTGGCTCCATGGAACCTCTTCTCATGGAAGCCTATGCCTGTCTCTATGGTGTTCGTTAGGGTCTCCAGCTAAACTTGACGAATTTTTTGATTGAAACAGATTCTCTTCTCCTTGTCCACTTCATCTCATCGGAGTGTTCCATCTCTTCTCCGGCTGGTCTGGTGATAGATGAAATCAAGGCTCTTCTTCAGTCTTTCAACGACATCTCGGTGCATCATGTTCTGAGGCAAGGAAATTTTGTAGCCCATGCATTAGATGATTTTGTGGCTCTCACTATTGCGGATCATCAGGTTTGGTGGGACAATCCCCCCATGTAATACAAACGAAAATCTGTACAGATATTTTTTTGGCAATGAATTACTCGGATCATCTTATCCATTCTCCCTTTCAAGCTGCAGGGGGGAGTGAATAAGGTTTTCCTTTCTTTATCAAAAAAAAAAAAACATACTGTTGCAAATAATAACTTTTTCTGTTGCAAAAAATAACTTTTTAGCAACGAATTTTAAATTTCATTGCACATGGAAAGTGCAATATATAAAGACATGTGACGGAATATGCCATTTCTAACAAATATTTTTGTTGTATTTAAGACTTGCTTAAAGCAAATATAGCTATAGTGATGGAAAAATCATCGTCAAAAGATTGTTACTATACTCATAGTTTTATTTTTTTATTTATATTTTATGACCATCTCTATTTGTTATAATACTCTTAGTTTTAGAAACAATTAAAATAACCTTTTACCGGCCAGGACTATTATCCACGAATTTGGAAAGCGTCAGTATAGATCTTTTCAGTCTATAGCAACAGTTTTCTCTGTTTTTTTTTCTTTTTTTACTAGAACAGTTTTCAGATTTTAATAACAGTGAATTTAGTGGCACTGTGTGACAATTTTACTGTAGTGAGGTGAACATAGATGGCGAAGCTCATCAACTTCTGCTTTGATATTCCAACGCCCGTACCGGAGTTCAACCGTGGGAATCTCAGTATAGTTGAGGTGCCCTTTTGAAATGTAGATTTTTGTGGGATTTTGAGATGGGTAAGATTGTGAAAGAGAATATTTTACAATTTTGCGCAAATTATTTAAAATGATAAGGTGCAAAGTTGGAGGAAATAGTATGATTGGAAGGAAATTGCTTGAAGTATTAAAGTTAAGTTGGAAAAGTAGAGTTATTAGATAGATAAATTATTTATAAGAAAATATGTAAGAAAGAAAATAACCAGAATTTTCCATGAGAAAGCCCTAAAGAGTTTCCTCTCCAAGCTGCTGCGGCCTCGGTGTAAGAGGGAGAAATATGCGTGCTTTTTAGGGTTGATGAGCATTTTTGTCCATTCATATAAGCTTTATGGCTGAAACTTATCTCCAACGCTGGAGTTTGTATGGATACAATTGCTTTCAGAAATCAGCATATTTGCAAGATTTTTCTAACACGAATAAAAATATTTATTGGTATAAATATAAACACTTCATAAAATTTTTAAAAAGTAAGATAATTATGTTATATGTTAGGGAAAATGACTAGAGTAAAGAAAATAAGTATAAGATAAATTGGATAATTATATAAAAATTATGAAAAAAGATTGAAAGAGGTAATAAAAGATCAGCATCAAGGAACCATTGAGGTTCTTTGTCTTCTTTAGATCTAGCATCAACTCATCGCGAATGGTTACTAGTAGATAATGTGAAAGGGCACCGATAGTTTACAACAAAATAATAAACTTTTAGCGACGTAAAATTTCTTCACTATTTGTATAATTTATATGATAACGTTATTTTATCTAAGTTACCATAAGTTTTTCATTAAAAAAAGTTACTATAAGGTCGTCACAGAAGGCTTTTGTGACACTTTTTAAATTTGCCACTAAAAGTCATCTTTTTAATGCAGTAAATTTCTTTAATACCAATAACATTTACCGATTATTTCTTTTGTTCTGATAATATTTTAATAATTTCTCTTATACCCACGACATTTCACCTCTTAATTCTTCTAATGCTCACGCCATCACCTTCGGTAAGTTATGTTTTACAGAGAGAAAAATGGCCACGGTTACTTTTTGAAAATGACAAAACTGCCTTGCCGTCACCTGCTTTGGTTCACTTCTTCCTTCTCGTCTTCCTACGACAACCCGACGCCCCCATTCTTCATTTCTCTCCGTACTCCCTATGCCTGCCCCACTTGATGTCTCGGCATCTCTAACGCGGGAATAGCCCAAGCTCTTCGGCCGCAACCTTTGCATTGTCGTCGCGGGCGGCAGCCTCGCCAAAGGCAACGTCCGAGTCGTAAGCCATGCTCCCATTATCCATGTCTTAGTGGCTAAAAAATGGCATCGAAGAATATAAATGGGTTTTTCTTGCTAGTTGGTGGATTTTGATTGCAGCAAACAGATTTGTAGAGAGAAGTAGGCAACATGGTTGATACTGGAGAGGATGAAGTGTGAGTGATTTCTACTACTGGAGAAGATGGGTTTAGAGGCAGTGAATGTAAGATCTTGCCATTGCTGAAGGACATGAAGATGATGGGAGGTGTAATTTTTGCCCAACCTTCCAATTCGTTGGTTCCGATTGGTGAATAGAAGACTGCTAACATTGAATCCAGGATGACAGCTACTAACACAAGGAAAGCTCATCGGTTGAGAAAGGAAATGGAGCACTGGACACTAGGATAGAAGAATTGAAGATGGGATCAAGGGTCGAGATTGGACGGTGTTAATCGTCCAAAAACTAGGGATTGCAAGAGGAATTGGAAGAAAGGAAAAATAGCGTCGAATCCCACGTGATTTGAATAAAATTGTATGTGTACCCAGGAGACGTCTTTACCTTCACTAATCGTTAATATGTGAGTTGGAAAATTAGATACCGACAAAAATGGACATATTGTAAAACTTGGCCTGCATGTGCACAAACTGAAGTAGTCTGCTGGACTATAAAAATTTTTCTCATCTTCTTCAATGAAAGGGCCGGCCATGGTTGCCGGACCAAGGGTAAAAACCTATTGTATTTAATCAACATCAACGACCGTCCAAATCAAGTAGAAAGTAAGGCTCAAATAGAAAATTTTTGGTATGTGCATCTTCTCAAGCTCCGAGCAATAAATGGTCATGAAAACCACCATCTCCAGCAGCCCATATTTTTTAAAATTCGACCATTTGAGCTATTGATATGTTGATCAAATCCACTGAAAAAGCGGTAGTGCCAAACCCTTGAGACTAGTAGCATCATCTTCTTAGGGTAGCCTAAATTGTGGATCGTCTTCAACACATTCAGAAAAGCTGCACGGGCATTTCATCTTTTGGATGGCTAGCAGTCGAATAATAAAGAATACTGCAGATACTTCTCATTGATTTTTGAATGATTTCAAAGATAGAAATGTCCAGTTAAAGATGATTTTAACAATTTATTTTGATGGTTTTTTTGGGTGTTTTGAATGGAAGAAATATCCAACTAAAAATTTATGTTTACAGTTTATTTTGATAGATTTTTTGAGTTTTTTGAATGGCAAAAATGTCCATATGAAAACAACCAAAATGACAACCCATTCCAATTTTGAATTTTTTTTTTATGAGATTTGTGTTTTGAATTTTGGAATGTCATGTGATTCACATTCCAAGGGCAATTTTGGAATGACATATTTTATCTCACAAACTCTTTATTTCTGATAGATGCCAATGGTTAACATAAGTATATATGCAGTTTTTATAAAATTATGTAGGGTAATATACAATTCGTTACTATGTAGGTATATATGCAATTAACATCAAACTATGTAAGTATCTATGTAAATTACCTTAACTTTTTTGATGAACTAGGTAGAATAAATTTGAATGAACTGAAACATCCGTGTTTAAGAAACTCTTTTAATTAGAGCAAAGATCTAAGCATTTCGACTAAAGACATATTGTTACCTTTTCATGATGGGAACAAAATAAGGACGATATAAAATTTTCTTTTGTCAAAAAATATTTTTTATTTCTCAAAATAATTATTTATTTTTTTTCAATTTCAATACAACTTCTGGCATTCCAACACCCGAGAACAACCGAATTTTGAAGAGTACATCTTCTTTCTCTTGGGTAGAGCATTTTTTTATGAATTGCATAGAGCATTTTTAAAGTTGAGTTTTTGTGAAATGTAATGAAAGATTTGGTGCCATCAATTGACCATTTTTTCAAATTAAAATCACTAAAAGAAAAATGAAAGATGTTTGAGACTTCATAATCAGTTATAATTAGCATACAAAAATAAGATTTAAACCATTAAATGCATATAAGCTACCTTTTTAATACTTATTTTTCAAATCAAATTCATACATTATGTTTAACACAATAAAAATACTTATAGAAAAATTAGGATAATCTAATTTTTATGGAACTATATCAATTAAAATAAATATTTAAATCTACTTAATTATTAAAATCTAATACAAATAATTAAAATTTGATTTTAATGATATTGAATTTTACATGGAATGTATGGTTTAGATATTAAAAATATATAGGGTGTGTTTGGGAAGTTGTAAAACTTTTGAAGTGTGTTTGGGAATGGATAAAACTTTTGATGAAAAGTTGTCAAATGATGTGATATGATAGGGGTAATGATGAGAAATAAATAGGATAAAGTTGAAATAGATAGGTTTGTTGTGTTGGTAGTTGCGTAGAAATGATTGAAAAGTAGGGAGTAGTTGTATAAAAAAATGTGAAGAAATAATTAAAAAATAGGATAGTTGTGGAGAGTGAAAAATTTTATATTGAAAAGTTTTAGATTGACAACTTTTTGTTGTTGCCAAACACACCCTTGATGAAAAGTTTTGTATGTAAAAGTTGTCAAATCAGTAGAAAATAATGTGATAATATATGAGTAATGATGAGGAATAAAGAGAATAAATTTAAAATAAATATGTTAGTTATATTGGTAGTTGTGTAGAAATGATTGAAAAGTAGGGTTGTTGTATAGAAATATGTGTAAAAAATAATTTAAAAAAGAGTAATTAAAGAGAGTAAAAAGTTTTAGATTGAAAAGTTTTAATTTAACAACTTTTTAAAATTGCCAAGAACACCCCTAATAAATAATGTACTTTTTAAAAGCGCTTCACCTGTCCTATCTGATCGCCGATCCTCATCTGCATCGCATCCTGTTCCTAAAAGATGTATACACATGCGGGCATGCATGTGATCAGCTAGTCTTTGGAGAGGGAAAAATGCCCTGGATTAATATTTCACCAGTACAGCCCTACGTTGATGATGATGATGCATTGATGATGATATCGATGGTGATGATTAGTAAGGTTAGGTGGTCGTTGTCTTGGGACTGGGCACATGGACGTATGATATTACACGTGAAATTCGTTTCAGCGATGATTAAAGAGATTGTCGTCAGTGATAGATTACCAATTTTACTTTTAAAACGAATAATCTGTTTCCCCCACTCTCTCTCTCTCATTTTTGAGAGAGACACGTTCTCTGCTATCCACAACTCACTGCAAAAAAAAAATTGGTTTTTGATTATTGTAACATGTATGTACAGAGGAGAGATCCTATAATCTCTAGCTCCCACTTAGCCCACCTTAAAAAAAACTTATTTACAATAATTTTTTATTTTTTCTTTGTGCACTTATTTATCTAAGTGTATTTAACATATAAATTAAGTTTTACCATTTTTTAATATGTTTATCTATTTTTTTGATATTTTTAAACATCTATGTGCATATATGTATTTAAAATACCCTTATTTTTAAAAATCTCAAAAAAATAAAGATATTTAAAAATGGTAAAACTTGGTCTATATATTAAATACACTTAGATAAATAAGTGTACAAAGAAAAAAGTAAAAAAAAAAATTGTTGTAAATAGGTTTTTTAAGATGGACTATGTGGGGTATTTACTTAATCCAAGCTAACAGGATCATTCCTCGGATGTATAATATTAAAATTTAGTTGTAATTGCTTGGTGGAATATATTGAATGATAGCCAAAAGAAAAAATTTTGTTAAAAATGGCTCATGGTATATATTCTTTGGTAACTAAAATTTTATTCGAGTGTGGAAGCTTTATTACTAATAATTAGTATAAACAATTGAATAGTTGGTTTTTTTAAATAATTAAATATTTTTATTTGGTTACTAATTCACTTCAAGAAGCTTTCCGGATTATTTTGGTTATATATAACATAAATTTAGCTAAATCTTTTTTTTTTCCTAAATATATGGTAATATATAATGGTACCTACTTTGCTACTTATGAGTAGTGAATACAACAATTTTTTTCGTAATTTCTTTACATGAAGTGTTATATGTAAAACAAATTTTGTCCGTATATTGTACTATATGTAGTAATTTTCATTTCATTGTAAATAATATTGGCATCCAATTGTATTAGTTGATTGTTTATTAATACAGCTGAATATAAATTTGGTTACAAAATGTAAAGTTTTATAAAATAACTTTTACTCACTTAATAAACTTGAATTTTAACCAACTGTTAATTTTGTCACCGATGCCGCATGCATCATGAAAATCCTCACTTATTCTTATTTTTGTCGCCATGCCGACATGTTCATCTTACTGGCAACTAAAATTGCAGTAATTTCGTTGTCTAAAGGAATATATATGCACATAGCAATAGTAACAAAATTTGTTTAATTTTTGTTGCTTATGAAAATAGAAATTAACAAAATTTGTTTAATTTTTGTTGCTTATGAAAATAGAAATTATTGTATTATATGGTACGCAATTTGCATTTGTTGCAAAGCGTTTTACAAAAGACAAATGCTTTCTTGATAATATCTGGCTGATCATAAGAAGCGGCTGAAAAAAGTAAACTGAACTAAACCCAGTAAAATTCCTTGGATTTAACGATTCTTAGCATGCATGGAAAATTTTTGGGTGATTTGCAAACATACCCACTTAGTTTGACCATAGTTGCAAATATACTCACATAATCTCCACAATTGCAAATAACTCAATATAATTTGACTATAATTATAAATATACTCACGTCATTATGATGTTATTACTATCCGTTACAATATGGATATATTTGCAAAAATATGTAAAGTACATGAGTATATTTGCAATTTCAAAAATTAAGTAGGTATATATAGTTTTTGCAAATATATCTACGTAGTTTGCACATATTTGCAAATATATCCACGCAGTAACAGTGCAGTAATGATATCATAACCGTGTTGGTATATCTGCAATTATGGTCAAACTATGTGAGTATTTTTGTAACGATGGTCAAACTAAATAAGTATATCTGTGCTAACAAGGTGACAACGCAGTTGGTCAAGCACAGTGACGCGTTCGCCATCTGCCTAAGTTTGAATCCCACCACGGGATTTTAATGTTTATTAAGAGCTGGGCCTCATGTGTCCTGGGTAAAATAGGTAGGATTGTTGTCTCCTTAATGGATAGGTGAGAGTTTCTTATCTCCCTAATAAATAAATGAGTGCATGTTGTCTCTCTCGAGCTTGATTGTGATATGAAATGTGATGTAAGGTATACCTCAATCCAAAAAAAGAAAAAGTATATCAGTAAATTAACCTAAAATAATTTCTTTATAGAATTGCTGGGTTTTGAGGAGGGAGGAACATTAGTGTACTGCGTATAGCTGATTAGCAGGTGCAGATGAGGTCGTCCGAGTGTCACATCCAAGTTAGGTGAATTGTATGATGACGCCCTTAATTCATTTCCTACTTTAGTTATAAGCTTTGGATTTAAAGAAGTTTTGTAATAACCACCGTAACTTTATCATCCCATCAATGTTGTGAAAAGATCATCACATTCTATAAAGAGTACCCCACAAATTAAACAAGATTCTATAGATATATTGGCCTATAATAATTAATCCGTTGCCTATTATCTGGCTACTACAAGCTTTTACAAGTTCAGGTATGAGGAGAGAGGTCTGCAGTTGCTACATCTCACTCACTCAAGTGATCTCCAGCTGGTTACTGACTAAGCTTGGCCTGTCTAGCAGCTCATCCAAACCTTCTCACATTACTGTTCATGAGCATTAAATGCAAGTCGCTATCCTTTTATATGTCAGCCATATTTTATCTCCTCCTACTGATCTTTCTCTTGAATTCAATTTGGCAATATTATTTATATAAAATTGATTTGATAATTGAAATGTATCATGAAACTTCTCCATTTAATTGAGTACTCTTTTTTTTTTTTCTGTGTTTGTGGTGCACCAACTGATGGCAGGGTGGTACCGTGGTCCCCCGTAGTCATGCAGCAATATATGGCAATTAAGCCAATTGTAAGGCAACCATGTTGAGGGCAATGCATCAAATTTTGGGAAATATTAGTCTACTAAAATTTTAGGTGTCACCTGTAAGTTCGAACCTCATCTTTGATGTTTTCGTTGAATCAAAATCAGCCGCATTAATTTTTTTATATGTTTGATTATGTGTGTAAAAACCATATGGATCGGATATTCTGGTGAGTCACAACAATCATAATTTCTCAGAATATCTTTAGAACTGCACAATTTGATACTATCCTTCGTAACATGCGTAACAAGTATCCAATCGAGACAATTTTTACACACATGCCTAAGGCGTTTAGTATATATGGGGTTGGAATGAGATGGACGTGAGATGAAATGATTAGATGGGGCGTTGTTGTGCATCGGCAATGATAAAAGTGATATTGAAAATATAAAAATAAGTTAGATAATATATGTAGTATTGGAGATTCAAAAAAAAAAAAAATTCGGAATGAAAAATCTTATCCTTCAGAATATACTGGACACGCTAAGCATGTGATAAGGAATAACATGGCCTATTTTGATTAAATAACAACATCAAGATAAAGCTTAGTGTATATGCTAGGTGTACATTATTCATAAACAAAGTTTTATCATTTTTAAATATGTATATGTATTTTTTAAATTTTAAACACATGGATATTATGGTCATTTTTACCACAAAATTACTGCAATATTCTTATGTTTAAAAATTCGAAAAAATATTTAAAAACTTAATTTATAGATAATGGGTGTGTTTGGTATTTGGTATAGTTGTGTATCCAAAACTTTTCACTCTTTACAATTATTTTATTTTATAATTATTTTTTATATCTTTTTATGAAACTATTTTACTTTTCAATCATTTCTCTACAAATATTTAGATAACTATCCTATTTATTTTATCTTTATTTTTTATTCTTCATCATTACTCTTATCATTAATCCCTTTCATATTATATCACTTTTATCATTTCAGAAACTTTCATGATAAAATTTTTTTATTCAAAACTTTTAACTTATACCAAACACACCCAATATGTACCTAGATTTACATATTTAAAAAAAAAATTTTAAACTTTTTTCAAAAAGGCTTTTTATCCATTTGAAGATGCTTCATTCCTTAGTGAGAAATGTTTCAATGCATCAGGGTACAAAACCCATTTTTTAGTTTTCTAAAAAATTTTATAAAATTATTAATCTAGGTGTATTTAACTTATATATTAAATTTTACCATCTTCGGATATGTATATTTTTTTTATTTTTTCAAAAGGGGCATTTTAGTCATTTAAAAATGACTAAGCCCCCCCCCCCCCCCTCCCAATTTTAAAAAATTAAAAAATATATATACATATATCTCCAAAATAATAAAACTTAATTTAAAGATTAATTAATACAATAAGACTAGCAGTTTTATAAAAAGATTTTTTAAAAAGAAATGTTGTACTTGGTGCATTAAAACGCTCTCTTCCCCGCGTAGTCAGGATTGAAATTGTCCTTTCATCGGTTTGAATTCCAAGGGTACAGATCCGTGTGAGATTGGTGAGAAGAGTCGCCGCATAATCAATAAAGTGATTACTACTGGTATCGTCAAAAATCGAGTGGGAGCCCACCCAGCTAAAAGCTGCCGACACTCGCTTTAATTCGGTTTTGTTTGGATTAGTAGAATTGCAGGTTTCTACTACTATTCTAAAATCCCTTCTATATAATTGTAATTATATATATTTATGTATGTATATACATCCATTTGAGTATGCATAGGTGCTATATATATACATATATATCCATGATAGCTGACTGTTTATTTGTTTGGAATATGTATTTTATTTTATTTTATTTTTCCAATTTTAGCTGTTTGCAGATTGTCCATCTAGAACTGGGAAAGACATTTCTAGAGGCGAAGAGGAGGTTACGCGTCATGTTTTTTTTTAATGGGTGTAATGAATGATATGCTCTTTTCCCTTAATACAAGCAATCATGGACATGATGACACGAACGAACAGCTGCAAGACATAGGGGTATGATCTTTTTTCCTCATGGTTATGTCATTATTCATGTATCTAGGATTCCTTGCTTCATCGATTTGGTACCAGAATTTCTCAAAACAGTTGCAATCTTTTATGAAGCCAGCTGAATAAAATTACTTTAATGAACGAATTGAGATCATTATATTATAGGGAATCCATGAACGTCATTAGAGCTTTTCATTAACAACGGCTTTTTGTTGATTCCAAGAGAGGGGAAGTGATGCAGCAAGTTAGCGTTAAGAACAAGGCTCGCACTCAAGTGTAAGGTTGACAAACAAGTTTCAAATACAAAAGTTTAAACGCATAGTTTGCGAGAAAGTTGTGGTAATAATCATTCCTAAAGAGATAGAACATCACTTATTTATAGGGTGGTAACTGCCAAGCTTAATAGAACCTCTAATTATGCAGGGAAAAAAATTCTAAAATTTAAAAAATTCTAGCACAAAAAATATTAGAATTAAGCCCATCCCATTAAACATGAAAATACTAAAATTAAGGAAGATTATCTCTTAGACATAAAAGTTATAGCTATTTAAAGATTTCATGCCCACTTCTCTGTTAAACTTGTTGTCCCCTCCACTTCAGAAAATCTCAACCTTGAGATATATTAGATATTAGGATATAGGAGTCCATCTGTTGAACAAAATGGATAAATATCAACCACATTAAACGTTTTGCGAATTTCTTATGGTGCCCTTATACTCATTCTGTTGCCACGAGATTAGACAAGCAGTCAGTCGCCATGTAGTCTGACAAAAATATGATGGCATCTCCTCAATATCTATGATGAGGTGACAAAGGTACATGACCCGCCGGACTTGTAAGATCATCAAACATACAAAAAATATACATGATAAATTTATAACATACATACTTGTCAATCTATCATATACATATAGGGTGTGTTTGGTAATAAGTAAAAGTTATCAATTTAAAACTTTTTACTCTTCACAATTACCATATTTTTAATCATTTCTTCACATTTTCTAAACAACTACTTTACTTTTCAATCAGTTCTACACAACTACCAATACAACTAACCTATCTATTTCAACTTTATCTTATTTATTTCTCATCATTACCTCTATCATATCAAATCATTTGACAACTTTTACTTTATACAATTTTTCATCAAAAGTTTTATCCATTCTCAAACACACTCATAATAATCCAAACACAAACAACACCAATATCATTGCAACATGTTATTACCATTATCAACATCCTAATGTTACAACAAACACCATCAATCATAAGTCATCCACCCAATATATAGACATGGTGCCGCTAACAATAAGTAAAATAAGATGTCCCCTTTTACAAACACATATATCCTTTGTCTCGAGTATATCCTTGTCCTCCTCTAAATAAATGTTCTTACATCACCGACCATAATCTAAGACCATATACATGTCAATATACAAGAACACTAAGATCCTTTCAAACTCTTATCATTTTAAACACAAACTCTCTCCCAACCCTTGTCATGAGCTCCAACCTCTAGTTTGGATCATACAACCTAAAAAATTAAAATATAATGACAAACAATAGGTATGAAAAAAACTCAATAAGTAAGTGTGGTCTAAGAAAACAATAAAAAATCATGTCAAATTCATTATGAATGTTATGCATATGCATGCAATATTAACCAAACTCTCCACTAGCCTAAACAACCATGCCACTCATGTGTAACAATGGATGATCCGCCATCATGCATTACTAGTACTTGAATTTGTTCTAGCATGACCCATGGGCTAGTTCGCCAAGCGTAGGTTGCCGCCTCTAATAGCACCCTTTCAACTAAACTATTTTTCATGTTACTTTTCGATCATATTATTAATGAAGAGTGACCTCGTTAGCTCGGGCTAAGTAAATGTCTCACTTAACCCACCTTAAAAAATTTATTTATAATAATTTTTTAAAAAAAATTTCTTTGTGTACTTATTTATCTAAGTGTATTTAACATATTTACCAAGTTTTACCATTTTTGAATATGTTTATCTATTTTTTGAGATTTTTAAATATCTATATGTATATATGTATTTAAAATATCCTTATTTTTTAAAATCTAAAAACAATATATACACATATCTAAAAATGATAAAATTTTATTTATATATTAAATATATTTAGATAAACAAGTATATGAAAAAAATTTAAAAATTATTTTAAATAGGATTTTTGAAGTGGACTAAGTAAGACGTTCACTTAGTCTAGGCTCATAGGATCATTCTCCATTATTAATAATATACAAACCAAGTTAAGCACATAGCCTCTTGTCACACAACATCATTCCTGCAGTGCCACTCCTGGGGGATCAATGAGATGGTGACAAGGAGTATAAACCTAATGAATCTATATAAGACATTGTTTACTCATACATAATTAGAAATACATCCATAGTCACCTAAATTCGTGAATATTTTATAATATAAATCAAACAAGACATAATTCTACTATCATGTACAACCAGTAGTGACATCACCATTTATAGCATAGCAACCAGCCCCACATTACAATCAATATAAATATAGAATCCAAATCCCATCACCCATCACAACCTCCAGAATATATCATCATTTTCATACATTAGTACTAGTAAATCTCTCAATGATGTATCACATACTATCAATATTTATATTTACATATGTGCTCAAATAAGGATATATCAAGCTCAAACCAAAATGAAACACATGTAGTCAAGGTCAAGGGATTTTAGAAAATACACATCCTAAATCCAAAAGATGTATAAGATCCTAAAGTCTACAAATACAGGACTCTACGATTGGGCTCTTGTCTAACCCATCTCAAACTCCAACTTCCTATTCGGCTTCATCACCTAGCTTGTTATCTAAGAAAATAAAATGATAAAATATGTAATGTAGGCAAATTTGATAAGTACGCAATGATCAATAAAAAATAAAAAATCATGTTAAAATATTAATACATGAGTCATGACCATGAATGTGTATGCTACCCAAAAATTCATGTCACATATAAAAAGTATTTAGAACCTGTGTCAAGATATCTCAATCATTTTGTTTAATCTAACCTTGATCTCCTATGTGAGAATCTCATCTTCATAGCAGTCAAACTACCACATGTAGGTTGTCACCTCAATTCAATGCCCATTACAAATAATGATTGACTACACAACTACCTAACTTGTTTCCACTCATCAATTGCTGACCTGTCGACTTAAGAAGGACTTCCCACCCCACCAAAGATTAGGACTCGATTCCATAAGCATACAACATCATTTGGCTACCATTCATGCAATAATGAAATACATTCACATATAAATGCATTTATCTACTTATGTCATGCTTATTTATTAATTATCATATCAAGCCCATCATAATATGACACATAAACTCAAATATCCAGATCATAGCAAGAAGGGTCAACACCCCAAATCAAAATTAAAGGCAAATCTACGTTAAGCAACTCGATAAAAGATCAAAAGCACCATTATTTTATACTCCATGCTTGAGTCTCAACTTGAAATTTTTGAGTCCATACAGTATGCTTGTCTTTTTGACATACCTTACTATGCAAATAATTTAGTGACTCATGAGTACAAAATAAATTCTTATCTAGGGGTGTTTGGCAAATAAAAATATTTTTTCTACTAAAACTTTTCAATCTCTACAGTTACCTTATTTTTTTTATTATTTTTTTACATTCTTATACCATTATTCTACTTTTAAATTATTTCCACACAAGTACATATACAACTAACCTATATATTTTAAATTTATTCTTTTTACTCATCATCATTATCCTTATCATAGCACATCATTTTTCTATGAAACAAAAATTTTTGCACCAAAAATTTTACCACTTCACAAACACACCCCTGATAAAACAAAAGTAGCTCTACTAATGCTTTAAAGCATACACAAAGAATAAATTTCTATGTCATACTTGGTCCTCTTGCTCTTTGTATCTCAAGTTTTTGATTAAAATAAGCTAACAGTTTTATCTTTTAAAAAAGAATAGCTCTTATCCCTGTATCATTAGAGTTACATTCAACTTAAAGATTGTATCAAAATCTTGTAATATTAAAATAGGGGTGACATCCAATATAAAAAAAAGGAGCAATGTCAACATCTAGATGACTAAATGGTTGATAGAGTGAATGTAAGTATGTGCATGTGTGAGATGTTAAGTGTTTGAACCCAGAAAGGGGACTTAGTCTCAATTCAAACTAAAAAAATAATAATAATAAGAGCAACAAATAGCTTCTCCTCTAGTACCTCAAAGCCAATTACAACTTCTCCACTTCACAAGAATTTTTCCTTCTTTAAGCACTATAATAATTGTCATGATACTATTAAAACTTTCAATAGAACACTAGAATGTTTCTAACCAATGAAAACTTTTAATTTTGTTATTGGTTGTTGTGGTAAGTCATTATCTAATAGCATGAATTGTCTATTTGCAATTCATGCACTCAAATCTCATTTACACTAACTACATAATTCAAGAACAATAACTTATTTATCATAAAAAGAAATTCTTCACATTCAATAACAAATTATTTTTTATGAAGGTGTGGCAATGTTCTTTTAGTGATAAAAAACTGTTGGGAGCTTAATATGGTCTAGAAAGAGTGACTGAAATCTACTGTAGATAGTGAGATATGAGATAATCAACTACTTAAAAGCATGATAAAATTTTTCTTACCATTACATTGAGGGACGTTTGGTAACCAATAGAAGTGGGAAACTATGGGAGCATATTTCTTAAGGCAACTATTAACTCCACCAGTCATTACAGTTTTGTCACTTTTACCTCTGCATTCCAATTATGTTTCTTATCAACTACATCTATTAAACTTATTTATTCCAATTCTATCCCTATTATTTACTATCAATTATACATTTATCAAAATATTTTCTTTTTTATTTCTCACCCCATTCCATGATCCCACAAAATCTCACATTCCAAAATATCCCCCGAGTTATAATGATTTGCTATTATATTTGAAGTCATGCTTTACATATTTTGTCATTTTTCTAAAAGATTAGTATAGAACATTGCATATGGCACAAAATTTTATCATTCATCCATCTTGAGTAAAATAGGTAGATGGAGGATACAGGGTGTGTTTGGGAAGTGATAAAAATTTTAATGAAGTTTTTATATAAAAAATTTTAAAATGTGAAAGAACGATATAATACGATAAGGAGTAAAAAGAATATAAATAGATATATTATATTTATAAGTAGTTGTGTAGGAATTATTAAAAGGACAGCGGTTGTATAGGAAAAAGTTAAAATAATTAAAAAATAGAATAATTGTGGAGAGTGAAGAGTTCTAGATTAAAAAAAATTTATTTGTTACCAAAGAAAAAGAGTTTTCAGAAAATCTACTTTGGAGGTCCTTTTTTAAGTTGTTACAAAAGATAACATCATGATAATGAGGGTAATCTAGTGGCCTGCAAAATGCATGATTTGATGCATGATTTGTAGTTTCAAAAGATGTGCATTTAATTGTGAGCAATCTGGTAATTTTAGTTTCAGAAGATGTGCATTTAATTATGAGTAATGATGAGAGAAAAATCAACATTCTTGATGAATGTTGTAATTTATTCATGAAACGCATTAGCTACAGTAGGTTTTAATATGCTCTCGACTAAAATATGGCAAAGAAACTGAAAAGATTATTCATATTGATCGATTTTTAATAGTTGAGACGATTTTATATAATCTCTTTTCTATGCATGCTTGATTTGGGACATACGAACATAATTTGGAATATGCTAAATTGAACAAGTAGTTGTAAATACTTATAATACCTCCTGCATAAGCTTGAAAGATGCGTCAATCCTATCAAACTCATTATGTAGGCTCAATTTGTAAACGTTGCTATTGCCAAGTTTTCAAAAGACGAGAAAAATGACTAATTTCGGGCCTCTCTAATTTAGAGAGTATGTATCTAAGTTAACTCATATGCCCACCAGTGTTCGTAGTCAGTAAGGATAATAGAAGCAATGTAAGATGGACAATTGCGAAAGTTAAAATATCTCAATGGTAATTTAAATTTTTAGAAGCATGACGTTATAAGGGATGAAGAAATGCACATGAGACTATGTAAAAAGGCTAATCTTTGAGATTTGACACTTTCATGATATTATTTTATGTGTGAAAAGGCAATGAGAGGATTTGAATGAAACTCCATGGCCTAGTTAACAAATAATTTCAAATACAATGAGTAAAGTGGATTTTTATTTCACAATCATTGTGATGCATATCTAAGTAATTAATAAACTTTTTTGTATATGATTGGTCATGTAGAAGCAAGATCCATTAAAATCGTTATTAATTTATGACATCATAATTATTTTAAGTTGCTATCACAATTCAAGATAATTTTGATTTAAATAGCCAAATTGATTCGAACTAAGCCAAACAATTGTCAAGTTAAACATGTCTCGAACTTAATATTATCAAAAATTCTATTTTTTATAAACATAATTTTTGTTATAAAAGAAAAATTCAACCATAAAGATTTATTGAAAAAAGACTAGTTTCAAATGCTCAGTATAAAATATAACACCTGTATGAAATGGATTATTCATAAAGGCAAACAAATAAGATTTGTAAGATATTTGAAGATTTGTATCATAGATCCTAAGATGGGTATCACATGGATATATCCAAAAAGGATCATGACTTGTATGAGTCATGTATAAAATATATAACCAGCTTATATAAAATTACTTTTCTAAAACCCAGATTGATGTCATCCAATTATACAATCAAAATCCTAGTTGCACATGTTTAAGGAAGCATTTTGATAATTTTAAAACTAGGCAAAAGTAGATTGCCACCTCAACATCTAAAAAAGAAATCTTTTAGGAAAGCTGCTTTCCTACTACTACCACCATTGATCCTTCCAACATATCTCTTTATCGTCTATGTATATTTTCTTGCTATTAAAAAACTCATATTTGCCAATGAAAAAGGGAAAATGAGTCATTTATGTCCCTTAGTTAACATGCTTGATTCTGATTGGATCAAAAAAGTGATTTTTTGCTATTATCATTGATCTCTATCTTTAATTACTATGGCTATAACAAAAGAGTAGTACATATAGCCAACTTTTTGTAGCTAAATTAATTTGGATTTGACCTTTGGCTATATTTTATTAAAATGTAGTCAAATCCTACATTAATTGTAGCCAAAGTTTTATTACTATTTGCAATCAAATTTTGAGATTATTGAATGTTACTTTTAGTTGCATCTGATGTAAAAAAGAGCTACATTTGAGTAAATGTTACTATTCGAAATCTACTAAATGTTTGTAGCTAAATACCTAATCGTAGCCAAGATCTATCTAATGCGACCAAAAAATTAGCTACATAAGGTAAATTTTGTTATAATATATCCCCAAACCTTAGTTCCATGATGCACCTATAAATGTCCCTAACTCCCTTTTGGTTCGAAAACACCTAGTTGTTAAAAATATTGGTTTATTTCGAAAGGAATAAATATTGATTTTGAATGAACAATTGAAATGATTTGAAGTTTATATTCCAGATGACTTATTGATGGCGTTTTTCTTGTTTAACAGACTTTGTACTGCTTACCACATGGATGATTGAAAGGGAATGTTGTCTTTACTGATTAAGGTTGCGAGCAAACTCCAACGAAGCCTATTGTCCCACGTTTTTATATCTGAACCCCTAATATTGAAATATCTAAATATAAAATCACGTCCCTAAAGAAATGTTTGACAAGTTTCAGCATTTCTTGGGCATCTAAAGTCCAGATGTCTTAACTTTTTTTTTGAAAAAGGAAAACCTTATCCCGTCTCCCCAACTCATTGAGAGGGAGATTGGATAAGGTGATCCGAGTAATTCATTGACAAAAAAATGTCTGTACAGATTTTTTCGTGAATAACATGAGGGGGGGTGTCCCACCACTCCTGTTGATCCAATACAGAAAGAGAAACAAAATCGGC
>JAXCLR010000092.1:49088516-49121866 GCA_035584095.1 Annona squamosa
TCTATTTCGAGGCTTTCTGTTGGTGTCCCTGACCAAGTGGTAGTAACCTATTCATTAAAACAAATGCCTAATTGCTCAAATAATTCTTAAAACTATAATTACTTATGCATTAGAAAGGATGCATTCTCCCCTTTTATTGCAGTCAATTCATCTTGTAGTTTTTTAAAAGCTGCTTCTGGATTTCTGTTTCTAAATGCCTGTTCTAACGTAAAAGCTAATTACTCCATTGGTTGTTGTGCGGATGTATTTGTTTAACCTTCGCTTTTCTTCTTTAGGGTCCCCACACCAGTTTCTGTGCTCATTACTGCTGCGGTATTTGCTCTTGCCCATCTCACTCCTGGAGAGTTTCCACAACTCTTTGTGCTAGGTAATACTTCTCCAGTAGCTATGGAACTTGCCAAAGACTTATGAACATATCTGGCTCATTGTGGGCTTGATTATTTATTTTCGGGATTATTGGCGTAATAATGGTTCCAGATTAGCTGGACTATGCCTAAATTTAGTGACATAAAGGTTAAGTCATGCTTAGTCTTACCTGCAATAAGAGATGATTGGAAACTCAAATTGGTTGCTCAGAGACAGATTCAATAATGAAAAATTTAACTGCAATCTTATTTTTGAATTTCTCTAGCCTTAGTTGGCTTTCGATTAAAATCAGGTCGCAGTTTTTTATTTTAATCCACTTTGTGCAGTCTCAGCTTGTGGTTTTTAGTTGGACTTAAGCGACTTTCTGAATGGTAGAATACTTTTGGTAAACAGGGGTTGCTTTGGGCTTTTCATATGCACAGACTCGCAATCTTCTAACACCAATTATCATACATTCTCTGTGGAACTCTGGAGTGATCTTGATTCTGACATTTCTTCAGGTAGGCAATCTCATACTCATGGCTGGGACAAGTTAGCCAGTCCACAAGAACCTCTTTCGGAAATCCAATAAGAATTAGTTTAATTTATCTTCGCGGTGAAATTGTGTATTTAAGGGCTCTTTTGGCCCGTCCTTGAATGACGATTGTAGCCAGTGGTTGCATTCTTCTACTGTTGCTGAAAGTTTTTCATGAGATTGGCTACTTCTGCAGATCCAAGGTTACGATATAAAGGAGTTGTTGCAGGGTGGAACCTGAAGGCTGTTCACAATCTCATCTTCTGAATTGCTGGTTGAGATCAAGCAGATTTTTATCTGTATACATTTTTCATTGTTTTATAGTTTCATATGTAAGAAAAAGCAATTAGCCGTGAAGGCAAGGTGTGTATCATCTTGTGGATTGAGAAGGGGCGTGCATGTTATTTTTCCAAAGTAAAAAGTGTGATTTAAATCATGTCAAAGTGTGTGCAAAGAACTGAGAATTATTTTTTTTATTTTATTTTAGCTGGGTTTGGAAAGTGATAAGATTTTTGAACGAGAAGTTTTTGGTATAAAAGTTTTTGAAATAGTGTAAAATCATTTGATATAATAAAGATAATGATAAAGAATTAAGATAATCAAGTTAAAATAGATAGATTATTTGTATGTGTGATTATGTAAAAATGATTGAAAAATAAGATAATTGTATATGAATACGTGCCTAAATAATTAAAAATAAGATAGTTGTAAAGAATGAAAAGTTTTATTTTGAAAAATTTTGTTATTAAACAGACACACCTTTTATTTACCCCTCATCACACAAACATGTGGACCCTAATATATATGGCTTTACTTCTATAATCGGGTTACATATAAATGGCTCTATATAACTTTTTCAAATTTTAAAATTTTGATCTTCAATAGAAAATATAATTCATTCATGATATTTAACATCGTTTGTTTATTTAGCAAATCAAGTTTCATCCCAATCAAGTATATTTATGGGTCATATTTGTTAGAAAATGTACATGTAAATTATGAAAAATGTTAAAATTTCAATTTTAAAGTAGTATTTTCAATATCTAAATCATCAAAAATATCATTTTTATATGAATAAATGATTCTATAAAGTATTCTTATATTCTAATATTTATAAATATATTCTAATATATTTATAAATAGATTTAAGTGTTTTTCATAATTATGTATGAATATATATATTTTTGAACAAATGTGGCCCATAAACTTACTTGATTTTTTAAATACAAAAATCATGTTAAATACAACGAATGGATTGAATTTTTCATTAATTATTAAAATCTTAGATTTTGAAGAGGTTACGGGAGTTCACTTCTATGTAACCCGATTACATAAAAGTGGGGATGTATATAAGGCCAATTAAGTATGTGTAATGGCCATATTTATTCAAATATATAAATATATATATTCATGTATCAATTATGAAAAACGTTTAGATCTATTTATATATATATTATAATATAATAATATTGTAAAAATGATTTATTTACATAAAAATGATATTTTAGACAATTTAGATGTCGAAAATACTACTTTAAAATTGATAATTTAGCATTTTTTATAATTTACACATGAATATATATATTTTCTAGCAAATGCAGCCCGTAAACATACTTGATTAAGATAAAACTTTTCCTCTAAATAAACAAATGATGTTAAATATAATCAATGGATTAGATTTTCCATCAAAGATCAAAATCATAGATTTTGAAGTGGTTATATGGGTCTACTTCTATGTAACTTGATTATATAGAAGTAGAGTCTATATATATAAGAGTTGTTCCGGTGCATCGCAAATACATCGGAATAGTGATACATTTGTCCAAAAATAGACCTCACACGTATTAAAATGCAATAAAATTTTATATACTCATTTGTCCATATAAAAATTTTACAACAAATGATTTAAATGTTGAAAAACCAAGTTAAAGTTATTATCTACGTCAAACTATATTTATTACATTAAATTTATACCATTTTTAAATTGGGTTCATACATATATCCGATTGGGAAGAAAATTGATATGGTAATAGAATACATGATTCTAAATATAATGGGTGTAGCTTATTATAATTTTATGATCATGTGGGGCCAATTTTAAAGCAACTGCACCGCTATTATTATATAGTTGCGATGCACCTAATGTTTTTCTCTCTATATTTGTTAATATATAAAAAATCAACTTGCTAATCAATAAAAAAATCACCTTGATAGACCACAATAAATGCAAACTCGTTGAGATTGCATCAAATCTTAACTAAGGGTTTGTTTCGTAATTGATATTTTTGTGGGATTGTGTGATAGGGTGGGAAATGAGAAATGAAATATTTTGAAAATTGAATAATTGATAAGAGATGACAGAGATAAAGTTGGAATAAATATTTTCGATAGAGGTAATTGGTAGGAAAAATGGTTGAAATGTAAATGTAAAAGTGGAAAAAGGCTATCTACTTTGGAACAGCTCCACTGAAGTGTAACCACGTATTAGATAAAGCAGATCTGATTAAGAATTTATTGAGGGGTTTAGGGTATCAGTTGTTGGCCTGGACCATACGCCTCATTTTTTATTTATAAAGCTGTTAATTTAGGTATATTTAATCAATAAATTAAGTTTTATTATTTTTGAAAATGTATGTGTATATTTATATTTTTAAAAACATAGGTATTTTAGTTATCGAATAAAAAATAAAGAAAATGGGGTATATAGCCAGGCTAACAACCGATATTGTTAGGGTCTACAGGCCAAATATTTAGGGCTATGGTTCCATTAACCTGGGCTAACAGCAACTGCTGTTATTCCGGGCATTTTATGTGGATTTTTTTTTGTTTTTTGTCTTTTTCATGAGACTAGGAGTTAATTTGTATACTTAATTTTTTTTATTTTTAGATACGTGTATATTTTTAAAAATCAGTTTTGGGGTGATAATTACCGTAACACTACGAAAAATTGAATAAGTTTGGAATGCAGATTAAATATATTTGAACTCACGTTGTCATGGAAAAAATAAAAATATATAATAAATGTCTGGGCTAAAAGTAAAAAAATTAATGGATCAGAGACCAAATATATATTTAGGAAATGGAAAATATAAGTCCTATGGAGGAAAATATGAGTCATGTTTGCGATTTTTGCAAATATATCTATAAGGTTTCACTAATATTGCATCCGTGTCTCTAAGTTTGCCAAATTTACAAATATTCTCATAAAATTTTTATAAATATTTATGTCCGGTTCTTTGTGATGCCTTTAGATTTTTGTATAAAATGACGATAATACTCTTAAGCTAAATTTTACCCTTTCAATTTTTGAAAATATTGTAAGCATTTTTGTAAAAAAAATAAAATAATAATATACACAAAAATATATAAAATAATAAAATAGCAAATATATCTACAAAATTTGAAAAAATTGTAAGTTCATCATTTGGATTGAAGGACATTATTATCATTTTACATAAAAATCCACCGGCATCGGAACGAAAGGATAAGGTTATAATTTTACGCAATGAGTATATTTGCAAATTCAGCAAATGTTGGAATGCGGACGCAATATTGGTAAAATCTCACAGATATATTGCAACAATCACGTAGTTTTCTAAGATGTATGCTAGATGACATGAACTTTTCCTTCTTTCCTGGGGCCAACTAGAAACTGCCTTATCAGCGTACGAGTATGCCTCTGACCCAAGAAGCTAGTCGGTTTCTGGGGTCTTTATGCTGCTGATATAGAAGAAAGATAGAAGGGCAAGCTACATGTTCTTCTCAATAATGATCTCCTCTGTACCTTCAGCTCTCACCCAATTGCCTCATTTCAGTCTCTTTGCTTCTTTCAATCTCTCCCCCTTGAAAATAATCCCAAGATCAAATCCCTACCCAAAGCCAAACCAGTTTCTTGGGGTTGCTACAGACAAATTGAAATTGCCTCTGAATCCGCATGCGCTTACCAAAAGAGATGTCTCATTTCTCTGCTGTTGCAACGCCAAGGAAAGGCCGGAGACAAATATCCCAAAAAAGGTTTCCTTCTCGTGCCATCTTTGCCTTTTTCTCTTTGAATTTTATTCATATCGAGTAATCGGAAATTGGGTAGATCGTGAAACTGAAGTCACATCATTATAGCAATTACTGGAAGTTGGATGTTGCTACACTGTGCAGGAGGCTGCTGTGGATTGGCCGTTCTTGGAGCGCTGGGATGTGCCGTGGGAATGGCAAACCGTCCTGTTAACCATGCTTGCTAGTGGACTAGGGTACATTGCCTCCACTGCTCAATCTAATGCTTTAGCACTCACTTGGCTTTGGGGATGATAAATCCTATCCACAAAATCTTGATTTTTTTAGTTCCTTTGGGTGGTTCACCGTTTGTCTATTCGAAATATAAGTGAATTGGGTTTTGCTCCGTACAAGCAGTATAATTATGGGATGATATTAAAAAATATTTCGGGTGTGTTTGGAAATGGATAAAACTTTTGATGAAAAGTTGTATAGAGTAAAAGTTATAAAATGATGTGATATGATAGAGGTAATGATAAGGAGTAAAGATGATAAAGTTAAAATAGGTAGGTTACTTGTATGAGTAGTTGTGTAGAAATGATTGAAAAGTTAGATAATCGTATATGAAAATGTGAAGAAATGATTGAAAAATAGAATCGTTACGAAGACAAAAAAGTTTTAGATTGAAAACTTTTAAACATTGCCAAACATACCCTTCGTCTAATCATTTGCCACCTAAAAAGAGGAAGGGGAACCTTGATGAGCTTTGATGCAATGGTAAAAGTTGTGGCCGCAGGTTCAAGTGGTGAAAATGAAAATAACCTCTCGCTTTGCAAGGTATGGTTGCCTACTTTAGACCTGAAGTATTCAGACCCTTTCCACAGATGACCACTTCCCTGGACTTTGTGCATAGTTGGAGGTTAATGCACCAGGCTGCCTCTTTTCTTGGCCATCTGGAGAGGAGCGACTACTCATTTTCTTTTGCTTTTCCTTTCACACATGAATTCTTATTTGGGGTGGTGGTTGAAATGACGCTGAGGTTCTCCAGGCAGTTTTTTCTTGACAGGATATATATTGTCATGGGCTGAGGAGTATCTTGGGATTGAGAGTGCAAGCCTGAGCTTGGATGAGAAGGCTGAAGTACTGTTTGGGGAGCAGTTGTATGAACGGCCATTCACTGTTTTTTATTGCTATAGACTGCTAGTGCCTTCTTTCTTTGTTTTAGTGTCACTTTTTCAAAGCTAGACATGTTGGATTTAGCATAATGAATACTATGTTACTTTTCCATCCGCTCATGTTGTTCCTCCAGCATTTTGACTGCAGTTATCCTTGGAGGGGTATATGGTCTCACCAAGTCTTTCCAACCACTCTCAGATGACCTGTTTTGTTACAGTACGAGTTTGCGTCCCTTTCTATTGCTCTCCAATTGGGAGTCATACTTTACGAGGAGAAAATGCTATTAAGGTTATGGCCCTTTAATGTTGGGTTGGTTCAACCATCAGTATATGGATGATCATATCAGTTAAGTGCATTGCATTGACAATCTTAACTGTTTGATCATAGCTATCGCTGCACACAGTTTCCAAATGTAATTTTTGGTGTACCAACTATTGGGACTTCATGAAGTGGGTAATATCACAGCTTTCCTTGCAATCTTTGTTGTAACTTATCTATTTTGTTATTGGAATCTCAACAATTGTCTAATCAAGCATATAGGGCTTTTTTCGAAAATATATAAGCTAAGGGGAAAAAAAAGTTAAGAGTTGCTATTACTGTTTTATTATCGTAACAAATGATAATAGTGGTAAAAATGACTTTTATGCATCGTTTGCATGCGTGGGATGTACCCCTTTGCATGAAAACAAACACACCCTTATTCTTTGCAAGGAAATTGATGAAGCACTCAATGCACTGTGCAGTAGACTTGGAACAGAGCCTTCTTCTTCATGTCCAAATCAAATCTTTTATTTATTTATTTATTTTTAACTCATTCTAAACATAGTTGTGACCAATCATCCAAAACTCACTTTTAAATGCACCATTTCCATGTTTATATGAAATATCGTTGTACATGGATGAAGTGGAATGATGTCTTCATCATAGCCTATTTTTTATTTTTGCTAGTTTCTTTCCTTTTGAAAAAATTCACATTATGCTATGACTGATCTGCAAATGTCATGCTACTGGAGGCTATTTTTTTTTTTCTTTGAGAAAAAAAATGAGAAATCTAATTGTGCTGCTAATTGTGCTGTTGCTCATGTTGGGTTTTCAGAATGGAAGGAACCATTCAATCTCTACAATGGATGGCTTCTATGGACAGGAGTTGGCATTAGTCTTGCCCTGTCTGGTGTTGCACTGATAGGAGTTGTCTTTTCCTTATTCAATGGTGGTAGCCCAGAAAGACAGGTTAGCTAAGGCTTATCCTCGCGGTTGCTGTTTTTTGTTCTATAGGAAAATCTGAATTTCCGGTTAACTTCACTGATGTTTCATTTGGCTTTCTCGATCATTATTCCCATCTTTCATGTCACATGGCTTTCACATTTTTTTTCCCTGACTGTATAACTGAGGTTATCATGGAAGTAATTTCATGCCTATGTATGAAATGATTTCTGTGCTTCTTGTGATTTAATACTTTCATTGACTTTTCAGAAGGATGCGCTGGTTCTTTTGGAACCACTAATTGGATCATCGAGTATTAGGTATTGCATCTCAAATTCAAATGTCCATTTTACAGTGTAATTAGAAGTTTCGTAGTTGCAAATGAGCGAATGGATTGACTTTCTGCAAAATGTTTGGAGCAGGACAACATGTCTTCTAGGTGTTACTGGTATCTTGGGTCCACTGCGTGAGGAGATACTGTTTCGAGGGTTTCTAATGGTGTCTCTAACGAAGTGGTAGTGTCCCAATATTGTTATAACTAGTTTAGTGGCTTAATCTTGATTGTTCAATGCTGCTCAGCAATTTCAATCTTTAATTGTTTGTTTTCTGACATGAACTTGTACTCTTGTTGATGCTAATTACTTGATCTTATGCTTTCTCTTTTTTCTTTCATTCTCTCTTCTTCTGCAGGGTCTCCACACCAGTTTCTGTTCTTATGAGTGCTGCCGTTTTTGCTCTTGCCCATCGCAATCCTGGAGAATTTCTACAGATCTTCGTGTTTGGTAATACTTTTGTCATCAGCAGATTACAGAATTTGGTGGTTGGCCGCAGACTCATACAGATATGACTGGTTCATTGCATAGATTATTTACTTCCAAGCTTTGAAACCCGAATATAGAGATGATTTTTCTAAAATATTGCTGCAAAGATCAATAGGTTCATTTCTGCTCCTAAATTTTAGAATGTGAAGAATGTTTTCTCATTATTAGTCAGAAGTGGAGTTCATTGCAAACTAAAAGCTGCTGCTTAGTGAGCCCTGCTAGCACAGTTGGCATCACGTGGCTGAGGTCCCCAACTGGTTAGGGATTTGAATCCCACCTTATGCAGCCTCATCCTGTGTTGGCCTCGAGCAGCCGTGCTTGGCCCATCAAAAAAAAAAAAAAAAAAGGCTGCTGCTTAACTTTGTTTCATTTGGGCAAGGTTTATTCTTTAGGTCTTATTTCTGTCTTTGTATTCTGTGCCTTTTTATGGGCTTCAAAAAACCTGCCTGCCCCTGTTTAACTTCATCCAGATTTGGTTCTCTCAAGTTGTTAGTCTGTAGATCAGTGAATTTCTGAATGATTAAAAACTGTCTTTCAACAGGGGTTACGCAGGGGTTTTCATATGCACAGACACGAAATCTTTTGGTACCCATCATTGTGCATGCACTTTGGAACTCTGGATTGCTCTTGGTTCTCACATTTCTTCAGGTATGCTGTGCACTGAATCCTTTCTAAGATCTGCTGTTCCAAACTCATTACTGGATATTGAATCTGCATTGAAAACCTCTTTTGTGCATTTTACCCAGAAATATCAAAAAGTATAAAATTAGAACAGAATGAAAGAATGGTTTGCTTCAGCATGGGATGCATAAATAAAAAAGACACGTTACTGCACACTAAGTGCCATTCCAGCCTACAGTGGGTTCGATTTATTGCACTCTGAACGTCATTTTAGACCTTTACTACCCTTCTATTATCGCTGAAATGGTTTCTTTGGATTTGTTGTTTGTAGCTACAAGGATATGATTTGAGGGAGTTGGTGCATGCTGGAACCTAAGATCTTCAGTCTCATTTTTATAATAATTCAACCAAGCAGATTTCCTCTCTATTATTATTATTGTTAGCATAATCTTTACTTTGTTTTGTTGTTTGTCATTGGCAAGCAGAAGTGATTATCTTTGATAGTAAGATGTTTATAGCTTGTATATATTGAAGTTCAGTGATCACTCATCAATGCAAATATATGATGGAATTCTGTTATACATCACTCGCCATATATAGGACGATGATTTGATGACTTTTTTTTTCTCTTTTTAAGAAAAAATTTGAAGCTGATTTGCAACTTAGTTTCTGTGTCCAGTATATTTCATTAAAATTAGTGGTGATAAAACATCATCTATATAGCTTACTGTCTGATTTGTGGACTGCGGTCTAGTCCAAGAACTGTCACCATATATTGCCAATACTATGCAAGAGAGTTCAGTCCCCCACGGAGTGCATCTAACTACAAGAGTCTAAGAGAGAAGCATTTCTAGGTCATCGAATTTTGCTGACTCCCATATGCACTCCTGGTCTTTGAGTTCCGAAGGTAATTGAAAGATAAACATTCAGTTTAATTGAAGTGGAAAATGTAAATTGTTCTTGTTTGTCCTGCCTCCCCTTGAGACTTTAATAGTGTTTTCAGGTTGAGGTGTGGGTCGCTACCAAACAAGTTACACCTGCTGATGCAGATTATGTGCATATCTAAGGTGGCTATATGATCCAACCCGTGTATAAGCTCTGTTTGAGCAGCTTACGTATCTACATTAGCGGCTAAAAAATAGAAAAGATCAGTGTTATTTTTAGCATGTTTGGCGGGAGCAATGCTGGGCCAATAGAAGCCTAAATCTCCATGTCTTTTAAATTGCTTTCAACATACATGTGATCTGACATGATTAATCTTGCCACTTAAGCCATTTCAACCAATTTAACTGTCATCAAGTCTGGCCCATTTCTGTTTAAACTCTGCTTTCCAACTCCAGAATTCGAACCTGTCCATTTCATGAAGTTAAAAATAGGGGATTGGGCAGATAAGTTGTCCCTGAAAGCAAACCTTTTGGACTGTGGATGACAACAACCTTCAGGTCACTTATTGGACTCCCCAACATATAAAAATAAGGAATATAAGTAACAAAAATGTCACCTTCTTATGCAATCTGATGCCATGTGGTTTTGGTACAATGATCTCAACAAAACTGTGTTCTTATGCTGTCCTTTGCCCCCTGGCACTATGAACAAATCTCAATAACCATACGAATCTTAAACATCACTATCAAACACCATTTTCTTCAAATTTGCTTCTTTTTCTGTTGTAATCAATCCATGTATGTATTGGAGGCTGCCCATCTCTTTCACGCCTTGAACGCTTTCACAAATC
Source organism: Annona squamosa (assembly GCA_035584095.1). Lineage (NCBI taxonomy): Eukaryota > Viridiplantae > Streptophyta > Magnoliopsida > Magnoliales > Annonaceae > Annona > Annona squamosa. The sequence continues at coordinate 49,098,940 of JAXCLR010000092.1, forward strand.
TCAGCCACAAAGACTCCAAATACAAATATTAAAATTGCAGATCACAATAACAGACGAATCATGATTAAAATTTTCTATTTAATATTAAGCAAAGATGGCTATCCGGAGTTCTCCTTTGGCTATATATTAACTAAAATATACAAATTTGAACAGTATCTTATCAAGGAAGGAAAGCATAAGTTTAAATCAATTAATCAAATAATAATATTCAATGCAAGAAGTTTTCATCAGGACATGCTTGAGTGAAAGCATGTATAGATAATTGGGGATACCATTACGAGGAAGTCTCTTTCAGCCACAGAGTTATAGCAACGAATTTTAGCAATGAAACCCAAAGGTAATAATTTGTCGCTAAAAGGTAACCTTTACCAACAATTTTCATTGCTGCCTGGATTTTGAAACGAAGTTATAACAACAGAGAGAGAATTTTTTTCAGCAAAGACTTTTGTGAGGATATATAACTTTTAGCAATGAAATTATCTTTCTGCAGGATGATATTAATATCTCTAAAGTCTTGACATTCAACTGTAAGGGAGCATGCTCCTATGCTCTTGGGGGTATATACCTATTTTTTTTATTTTTTTTGAAATTTTTTTTATAAACTTGTTAGCCCAAGCGTATTTAATGGTAAAAATTTATACAGAGATTAAATACACTTGGGCTAACAAGTTTATAAAAAAAAATTTTAAAGTAAAAAATAGGTGTATGCGCCTGGGAGTATATAACACTGCATGCTCCCAGGAGTATATGATTACTTCCCCAACTATAAGCACAAAATGGTTAGACATTAACAACCGTGTCATGTGTGAACATTCTAAACTGCTGATGAACTATCATGCAAGTCTTGGACGTCATAACAGCGGCCACTATGGACAAAATAATGACTCCTTGGTGTTTGGATAGCAAGAAATAAATATTTTCATTGAAATTGGGTAGAAAATGATGTTTTCATGATAGAGACGATTTAGCCATAAAATATATAAGAAAAATACGTAGACTTTGCTTTAGTGAAAAAAATAGATAATAATGAAAAAAAACGACTTGTTTTTTTATTAATAAACGGCCGCTACATATATTATGCCAAAAAAGGAAGAAAAACTTGACTTTTATTGAAATTTAATTTGAGTTTCCATTAACTAACAAAGTATGCAATTATGACAATGTTACGCGTTAGTAGAATTCAATTACCAGCGTTTTATAGGAGAAAAACCTTGGAGAAAGACCTTTATAGATGATATATCTCGCCTATACAGTATAGTGGCACTTATCAAGGGAAATCGGTTCCTTTGAAATATCAAAGGAATACCTTAGTTTAATGCTTCAATAGTTTAGTTTATAAACTCACCAGTTACTACATTTAGTAAATGATAAAATTTTTGGATGAAAAGTTTATGGTGTAAAAGTTTTTAAAATGAGAGGAAATGACGTAATATGACAGGATTAATGATGAGAAATGAAAAGAATAAAGTTAAAATTGATAGGTGAGTTGTATGGGTAGTTGTATAGAAATGATTAGAAAGTAAAACAATTATATATGAAGCTGTGAAGAAACAATTGAAAAATATGATAACCGCAAAAAGTTAAAAATTTTATATTTAACCAAATATTCCCTTAAAATAGATTGGTTAGCCATAAAGGTTAACTTGATAATAGTGTTGGTAGGTCACAAAAGAAAACACAAAAAATAAGTCGGAGTTCATAAATTAAGCCAAGGGATTCATTTGAAAATTTAAAGGAGCCAATTGTATATGATTTAATTCATTTGTCACAGGAAGCAACTCTAATTCATGAAATTTGGGTTTATCTTAATCTTAATTTTATTTTTATAGTTTTAAACTATACCCTTCTTTAAATAGATATTTGTAGTTTTCTTTATTCTTTTTGGGAAAGATAGATTAGGGTTAGGGTTTAAGTTATAAACAACTTTGGGGCCAAATTGTAGTAGGAATTAGAGTTTGGATTGAGTTTGTGAAACATGTAATGCTATTTTGTGAAAATTGGGTTTGGATTGAGTTTTGAGTTGGAATTAGAGTTTACATATTTTTGTTCAATTTAAGAGTCATAAGTTTAAAATTTTATATGATTATATAATAATAACAAATAAATTAAGCAACAACGGTAATACATAATCTAACTACGCTTTTTATAATATATTTATCAAAGAAAATTTTAGTCATTCAAGAAGATAAAAGGAGAAAACTAACAAACAAAAAATAAAAAAATATACAAATAGAGATAAAGATAAATAAAAATAAAAATAAAATAATTTATCTATAATTTAATTACAACATGTCTAATATGTATTCAAACATAAATGTAAATAATATAAAATACATAAATATATAGTATGTGTTATATGAAGTACATGAAAAAAAATTGAGCTCAAATTCCTTGAGTTCACTTAATCCTAACTTTAATTATATTTATACTCAGCTTTCTTAATTTGAGTTCTTAAAAATTTTTGGATTTGATGGGCTGAGTTGGGACTCAACCCACTAGAGCTGTCCAGTGAGCAGGAGCATCTCTCTCTTCCCAATCAAATGCCTAAATTAAATGTTCTCACTTCAATTTCAATGGTGGATCTTGCTCTTCCTAGCTATTAGTTTTAATTTCTGGTTTGGGTTATTTCAATCTCACTCCACATTTTCTTCGCTATGTAACTTTGAGAAGAATGGAGTGAATATAACAATGGGATGAAAATAGGATTAGGATGGAATGAAATTTTCCATTTTCTAAGGATACTTTTCCCCTCTAAAAAAATAACAACTTACTTTTTTCATTTTTAATATAATTTTTCTCAATTTTAATAATCCGCTTCCCCGGGCAATAGCTAAAGAATCGAGAGACAAGTAATTTCCAGCAGTTCATATGTTTCAAGAGTTTGTTTTGGCAACTTCTTCTTGCCCTTTTCTTGTGTTCAATGGTCCAAACAAGAAATGACAACAGATGGGAATGCCGTAAGTAAATGTGATATCAACATGGCCAAGTGGAAGTTTTCGTCCTGTATTGTTTTATTAAATTATGTGCTCGAATAAGGTGTAGATGGCTACTAATAAGTAATCATACACGCTTCTTACAATTATGTAGCGAAATTGCTATATATGTATGCATGGGAAAATCTTCAACGCAATGGGTAGTATTTTACAGTTATTTTTTTGGATTTTTTGTTTTCAACATCTTTTCGTTTTTTTCTTTTTAAGATCCAAGCCACACATCATGTTTTTCTCGATGATATTTGTATAATATAAAAAACCATTTTGATTAAATCTGTTTATAAGTCACAATAAGTGTAAATTCTTAAGGTTCTTTAGAGTTATTTTTTAAAGATATTCATTTTAGAATATTCTAATTCATTTTATAGACAAAAACTATGTTTTTAAAAGTTAAAATTTTTAGATCTTAAAAATAATTGTATTTATTTATAAGGTTATTTCCGTTTTTAAAAATCATAAGTGATACGTTCGTAATTTAACCATGCAGGTACTGATGCAAATTCTACAGATGCTGTGATATGACTTCAATCTCAACCGACCTTTGCAAACACCAATGCAAAAACACCCTTTAATAATCATATTGATTATTGTAATATATTAATAGGTTTCGGTTCTATGAGATCGCTTTCTTAGAAGTGAATTAATGAAAGGTTCCTGTTTAAGCCCACCTTGATGATTTGCAAAACCCGCCCCACTTATTGCATTTAAAATCTTTTAAATACTAAACAAACTGCTAATGAATCAATATTTAAGGTAAGCCTAGAGGCTCCATGTTTAACCTCTGTTTTTAAATTGTAAAATATATGTTCAATAATTTATTATATTTATCGATACGTGTGTATTTATTTATGATATATTGAAAACTTTTATATCCTAGGTTTGTACTACGTGTTTTAAAAAATGTTAATCATTATATATTCACTTTTAAAAGATGCTATATTTATAAGATTTAGGTTTCTAATGAAAATTATTTTTGATAGCATGATAAACTAATATGCATTAAATATGATGGATGATTTATATTTAAAAATAAATTTTAATTAGAAAACCAATAATACTATAAATACTGAATTATTACCCTAAAAAAATTAATTCAAATCAAAATTTGCATGACCACGTTTGACAAAGCACCAAAAACCAACGTGATAAAATTGTTTGATTTATAAGATGATCATAACTCTCTCTCTCTCTTTATACGAGGTTTATCTATTATAACTCCCATTAGAAATACTTCCGTCTTATTAGAATACCATTGAACAGAACTTCTTTCGTTTAAATCCAAAGACCATTTTATTTCTTTATGGGATTAATTCTAATAGTTATAGCTGGATTAATCCAAGAAAAGCTCCACATAAAATACGAATCTTTAATTATTGTTTGAAAATTATCGAATAAGTCGCACTTAATTTTGGAAAATATGTTTAGTAAGTAAAATTTTAATTTTACTATCATACTTAGGGGATGTTTGGTAATATTAATTTTGGTGCGACTGTGGGATGAGTAGAAAATAAAAGAGTAATATTTCAATGCAACATTGAAATGGAAAAACCTCATTTTTTAAAATATGTTTTTGAAAGTATTTTTATAAAATTATTAACCTAGGTGTATTTAACTTATGTATTAAGTATTGCCATTTTTGGAGATGCATAAATATATTTCTTGATATTTAAAAATAGGGATATTTTAGTCATTTGAAAATGACAAAAACCTCTCCTATTTTTAAAAATGAACAAAATACATAAACATTTTCAAAAATGATAAAAATATAGAGTAAATATACTTAAATTAACAGTTTTACAAAAAAAAAAATTTGAAAAATAGAATTTTGCACCCTAATACATCAAAATTTGAATGAATTAGGATACATTAAAACATTACTTGAAATAAAAAGAAGAATATTTTAAAAGATGTGTGATTGATATTAAATAATAAAGGTAAAAGTATATTAAATAAGGCAATTGATATGTAGAGGTAAAATTGAAAAATAAGGTTAATAGGTTACTAAATGATTATTATCTTAAGAAAGTTACTAAATGATTTGCAAAGAAATAGGAATGATGGGACGTTCTCAACCGCCACTCCACTCATTCATGTTCCCAAGCAAGCCCCTCTGTTAAAAAAAATTTCTTGACATAGATCATGACCATTACATACAACATGTAACATGTAATATTAATAAATACACTTAACTAAGTCTTTAATGATAAGATGTCAATACTATACCACTTAATGTCAAATAGATAAGTCCTTTTGCTTCTTTAATAAAATATAATTATTAATAAAATAGTAAAATACAACAAGGAAACAAAAGGAAAATGATCATCGAATTATTATAAAATTTCAACAATATCAATTATATCATATTATAAGACTCGTGTTCAATATATGTCTTGAGAGAGCCTTAGGTGCAATTGTCTTAATCATGGAATTAGTAATTGTGTCATTATTGCTAGTAAAATTAATTGATATAAGATGATTATTTATTATTTTTTATTTTGATATAATTACACTTGTAATTTTGCTATAATTGGAAAAGAAAATTATAAAAAAATATCACACTAAAATATCAAAAATTTGAACATAAAATCCACAACCTTAAGTTTTAAGATAAATTTTTCAGTCATAATGCATATAAGGATGCTTAAAAAAGAATAGCTAACAAACTCAATTCCTATAATAAATCAACAACATGATGTTATTTGCTATTCTTATATAAAACCATTCCACCAAATAATAATAATAAAAAATCCTATTGTGGATATTCTATTGTTTAAGCAACTGACGGAATTTGAATTTGTATAATTGATCATTTTAAGTCTTTAGTTCCTTAAAAATATCTTATTATTTTCTTTGCTGTCATTTAGTGTTCCATCACTAACTTACTTTGATATTTTTCAATATAGGCAGGAGCTTTGTCTTTCTTAAATATAAGTGAGAACTTTGTCTTCTATAAGTATATCCAGGAGCTTATGGTCTCCCATAAAATAAGTGAAAACTTGTTGTTTTCCATATAGATGAAATTAATTATAATATCAAATATAATATTGTACAATACTAATAAAAAAAACTGTCCCAATAACATATGCTTAAGCATATATCATATTCCTCCAAGGCAAAAACATATGCGACGGACTTTGTTTTATACTTCTTAATCTCGTTTTACAGGGATTGATGCTTCAAATGACAAATAATCTAGCATCTTAAACCTCTATAAAAAGTTAGAGATATAAGCTTTCTAAGACGACCTAAATAATCCTCTTAGACCTGTCTTGATGGATCTCAATTCTTATAATGATCATATATTGCTCACATGTTTCGTATCAAAATGATTGGAAAGGAATACATTTGTATTATATAAAAGATTTAAATCATTAGTAATAATAAATATATCATCCATGTATATAACCAAAAATATAAATTTTCACCCTCTGAATTTCAAATATTTGCCAGGATCAACAATTTCTTTTGTTATAAATTTGGAGGATTTATTATGTAAGAATACGTTATATATTTTGTACTTGGCTCGGAAACTTATATTTTATAAGAAAATACTATACACTACTAGGGCCACGTTTATTTTCTCATGGCTGCAAGATGGGATGGCATTTTTGGGAAAAGGAAAAAGTATTAACTCACGTGGGAATGGGATGCAGCAAGTTGGAAAATGCTTTCTCACTCAATAAATAGGAATGGGTGGCTTGTTAGATTGCTTGTAATGTGATGAAATAACACGCCTTACCAGCAAAATCATTAAAAAATGATTACAATCAGTACATGATTATCAATGAAAGTGGACTTGTAATTTGGAGCACTTGTGTCACCCTTTAGCAGCTTTTTATATATGCTTGATTAATGCACATAATAATAGGAATTAGTTACACTAGTAATCTACCTTGTTAATTACTAAATATTATCGGGGTATATGTATTCCAATATTTCTACCACAGGCAATCAATTTTCAAGAGCCTGCGTATGAAGAATTAGAGAGTGATGGAGTATCAAATAGTGGGTATTTCAAAAACAAATCCATTTTACAACTAGTAATCTACCTTGTTAATTACTGAATAGTATTAGGATATATGTATTCCAATATTTCTACCTTAGGCAATCAATATTTAAGAGCCTGAGTATGAAGAACTAGAGGTTGATGGAGTATCAAATAATGGGTATTGCAAAAACAAATCCATTTCTAGGTACGTTGGAAACATGTGTTGTCCACGGAAGTTAAGTGTTCACATAGAAATTAGAATGGGGGGTAGAAGGCTTGTGTTTGAAGACTTTGACCCATTTTTTAAAATTATTTGGACTTGAGTTGCACGCTTGAAAGGTGGGCCGCAAAACCTAGGTCAAGGAATGGACAAGATGGGTTCATAACGAGAACTAGATTTGGGGAATTTCATCAAATTTGGAGTCCCAAGCTTGGTATTTTGACTCTACCTTCTTGCCATTTAATACACACTCCCTATTTTGTTCACCACTCAGCAGACATGGTTGGCATACAGAACAACCAAAACTGGTTAAAATATTGCATCAATGCAGAAAATGAGGTTGAGGTTTTATTATTATTCTAGGGCATTTAAAAGACTTCGAGAGGACTTTCCCCAGCTCTGTCTGTCATGGAGTTTGCACGTGTGGGACCTGTGGTTTCTTGATCCATATGATTGAGCTCGTACTGGGTTATATGTATTTAACCCATTTTTTAATATTTTTTGAAATTTTTTTGTACAACTTTTGATCTCGGTATATTTAAAATGTATATCAAGTTTTACAATTTTTTGAGATCTACGGTTTTTTTGATTTTTTAAAATTAGTAACATTTTTGTAATTCACAAATTATGAAAATGCAACTGATTTTTAAAAAATCGACAAAAATTAAAATTTTTTAAAAATGGTAAACTTTAATACACATATTAAATACACTTAAATTAATAATTGAATAAAAAATTTTAAATACAAAAAGTAAGTTTTTACACCGGGTTGCATTAGATAACCACTTTGTGTATTATGGATGGACCAGAATCAGATACAAAGGACCATGCACTTCAAGTGGGTGGCTGTAACTTTCTAATTGATTTGCTGTGCGGCATAAATACAAGTCTAAGCACGAGCTTTTACAAAACAGGTCTTAAAACTATTCGTAATTATTTTTTAGCACATGCGTCCTGGAATCTTAGGAAATGAACATTGTAAATTTCAAACTTTTGCAAAATGAAACCAATGAAGGAGTATTACAATAAAAGTGACCTAGATTTAGGGGTGACTCAGTCTTAACTTAATCTATTTTTTGACTCATTAACATTTTTTTATTATATATCATTTACTTCGGATGACCAAATACTTGACAGGGTTGTACTCCAAAGGTGAGGTAATAAAACCATTGCCTCTACCTAATAATTAAATCTTGAACCTCTTACTTACAATACTCTACATATACCAATGTCAATTGCTTGAGCCTCTAAGTGGCGAAGCGACGGTTGAGATTGATGTGAGTTGAAAAGGTTAGTCTATTTCCTAAAATAAGGTTGTGATAGGTTGGTTATGTCTCAACTCTCTTGCTTACATGTGTGTGAAACATAACATTCTCAGTCATCTAGTGTCATGGTAACTCGTTTGGCTAAATAGTGGATCAAGCAAGTTATCTTGAATTTTCATAGGAGTGTCCAACTAGTAAAAAATTTAGGAATATTATTATATTTTTGTCAGAATGCTAAATGAAAATCGTAAAAATGTCTCAAAACTAGGAGTGTAATTTGGTCTGGGTAGGTCCGGATAGAGGTCGACCCTACCCTTACCCTATTTTTAAAAATTCATACCCTACCCTATTTGAGGTCGGGTCGGTTTTAGATATACCCTACCTTATTTTTACAAGTGCGGGTCGGTTCTGGTTCCGATTCCAAATCAATTCCACTAAAAAAATATTAGCATACTACCAAAGCTAACTGTTTGTAAAGCTAGAATTTGGACAATTAAAAAATTGTAAGTAGGAATGAACAATCTGTCAAATTAACTCCAAATAGTTGCAACATATTCATATTGTTTATTTCTCAAACTGCCCAACAATACTTTAAGACCATCACAGAACAGAACCCCAACATGTGAAAAGAAATCAGTTTCAAGAGAATATAGCACAGGAAAATAGAATAGCATTGCTCTTTTAACTTTCAAATTTTAAGCTTGCTCTTTAACGAATTCAAATGAAACAAAAGGTGGAATTAGCAAAAACTGGCAAACCATTGGGGAAAATGAAATGAGACATATTTAATAAACCATTATGACGTTCATGAATTTGTCAGATCGAAAGCAAACATTAGCAATAGAAAAAGGGGGTGTATCTAAACAAATCCATAGCCAAATGAAGCATAATCTGATTGACATGTTTTGCAGCAAAGAGGAGACAAAAGAACCACAAAAGGCGCTTCCTTTCACAATCACATGCCCATAAAAATCAGACATCGAAAGGGGGAAAAGAGGCTCACCCTTAGCTCGTCTTCCTTCTTCTTTGGTAGCTAATTCAACATATCAAGACATTTTGTATATTGGCGAAACCCAAATTAGAAATTCAACAGTCCATTTGGTAGAAATTCAAGTAGAGCTAGAAATTACAAGATGAAAATAGATATTTCTTCATTCGGCAGAAATTAGAAGATGAAATTGCTACTTCATTTGGCAGAAATTATACATTCAGACAAGGCTAGAAATCAAAAAATTGTTACTCTCGTTAACAACGAGTAGAGGTGCCAACTTGTTGTTGGAGAAAAGGACGACGATGGCATGACGCGGCGACGTTGATGGGGTGACCAAGAGGTGAGAGGCCAACTGGGTGAACGTGGACCAAGGACAACTGCCTATGGAACGCAAACGCGGACGAGGGACGACTGCCCACTAGGAGACGAGGGCGGGTTGGAGAAGACAGACTGGAGCAAGGCACCGTTCGTTGAGGCTTACCAAGGGTTTGGTCGACGGTTCCCGTTCAATCAGCTAATGAAGCGATGAAGCTGTATTCGAGCCAAACCTATTGCCTATGGAATGTCGAGCGTGGACGACTAGGAGATGAGGGGTGGCCGAGTGGGCTGGAGAAGACAGATTGGAGCCGAGCTAGGTGAGAAGACTGAAGACGGACTAGAGGGTCTAGAGGAAGGGTTGCGAGGCATCGTTCGCCCGTTCGTCGTAGGGTCCACATCGACTGATTGACAGGCGACACTGCGATAGGCGAGTAGTAGCTAGTAGGCGACAGGTCGACAGCCTATTAATAATATATATTTATATTTATTATAATAATATTATATAAAATTTGGTTTGGTTCTGGGTACCTGTTCCCCGAAACCGACCCTATTTCGGGTACCCATTGGATTGACCCGTAGGTACCCGACCCAAGTTGCAACCCTACTCAAAACTTTGTTGTAAAACTAATTGAGATAATTGTAAAATACCCATAAAAAATAATTCACCTTAAATTAGTTTATTTATATTACTTTTGTCCAAGTTAAACAGAAATACTCTTAACTGTTTTCGTCGAATTATAAATTTCTTCTTGAGGAAGTATATCTTTATATTAACTCCTACAGGTATGCTTCAATTTTACTTATTAAGTGAATGCTAACAAGTCTATGTTTAATTTGAACATAATTGTAACGTTAAATTGGAAAAGGCGTAAAAAATATTAAATTTTTGAATTTGATTTGTGTGCTGAACTCGAATTATCAACTTCTATGTAGCACTTATCCAAATATTAGGGTTGAGGTTTAATAGACTATAACGTGACCTGGCCTTACTTAATATAACACATAGAATTGAATAGAAGGTGTAACTTATGTAGAGTACTAATGGTTCAATGAATACTATATGTTCTTAGATTCTTACAAAGAGATCAATAGGTAAGGTTCGAAAGTGTAGGTATTCAAGACTAACTTGAATTGCTAATATATATTTAACATATCTTTTAAAAATAATTATAGTTTAAAGATATAGAATATGTCTTTTAAAATATAGAAAATTATTTAATTTATCTATAAATTAAGAAAATCATTTTAAAATTTTATTATTAAAATGTTGATTGTAAGTTTATAAATAAGATTCGAGGGTTATTTAGAAAGAGTTCCATACACCTTTCAAATTTTAAGATTTTCATGTTTGATGGAAAATTTAATCCATTCATTTTATTTAACATTATTTGTTTAATTATGAGACTAAGTTTCATCCAAATTCAATATGTATATAGGTTACATTTGCTAAAAAATAAGTATATTCATGTGTAAATTATAAAAAATGTTTAGATCCATTCAAATATGTATTGGAATGTAGTAAGACTTTATAAAATTATTTATCCCTATAGTAATGATATTTTATATGGTTTAGATGTTAAAAATACTACTTAAAAATTAATATTTAGCATTAAATCATTTTATCATGTTGATTTTACAAATTTGTGGATGAAACTCATATACAGTGATGTTAGATAAATAAAAAGATTTTTATAATAATACAAGTGATGCTAAATATAATAGATGAAGTGGATTCTTTATCAACTACCTAGATTTTGAAAATGAAAAAGATTACCTAGAAATGAGGTTTTATAAAAGCATCCCCGAATAAAATTTATAATAAAATTATAATTTTCAAATATAACATGATCACTACTTTAAAAAATTGATTTGAAATCACAACTAACCCAAAATTGAAAAACAGCTAATGATCCAACCAAGTTAGGGTCTGTTTGGATCAACAATTTTGAAATGGAAAGCAGTTAGCTTGATTTCTTATTAGAAATTTCTTCTTAAGGAGGTAGAACTTTATATTAACTTCTACAAGGACGCTTTAATTTTACTTACAAGTCTACTTTTAATTTCAATATAATTGTAACTTTAAGTTGGTAGAGTAGCGATCATTTCAGATTGGTCTGAAATCCTTGGATTTAGTAATCTTTTAATCAAATTTTATTTCTAAACAAAATTTAGCTAAAGATGAAGTTGGGTAGGAATTGTTAAAAATATGATAAGGATAAGGTAAAACTTTTTTTTTTTGCGAGAAGAGAAAAAAAAAATTCGACCTTTTCCTTATCATATTTTAAAAAATTCCTACCCAACTTTATCTTTAGCTAAGTTTGCACTCCGGTCATTGGGCAAGATGCTTTTCAAATAGGGTTTGGGCTAACTTCTCCTTAAATCATATTAATTGTCTTGATTACCCCCATACACAAAATAATTTATAAAAATATTCTATTTTTAATTTAAGCTGCATTTCGGAAGTGATAATAATATGATATGATAGAGGTAATAATGAATAGTAAAGAGAAAAAAGTTAAAATAAATATGTTAATTTTATGGGTGGTTATATAAAAATAATTAAACAATAAGGTAGTTATAGAGGAAGATATGAAAAAATGATAAAAAAAGGATAATTATGAATAGTGAAAATTTTTATATTACAATATTTTAGTCCAAAAGCTTTAATGCTAGCCAAACACTATCTTAGTTGAAAACCATAGCCATGTAGGGCTTATTTTAAAAGAATTTTGCAAAATACCAAAACACATGCATATAATCATGTATACTTAACAGGGCCTATTTGCAAAGAACAATCAAGTTTAAATGGATCTGCCCCGGCTCTCAAGGGATCTTGGGATATGATGCATCCGTATTAGTGATTTGTCAGTTTGAGATGAAATCAATGGCTCGAATAATGCAGCCATGAATACCATGTCAACGAAGTTTGTAAGAAATCAAGGACCCTTCTTTTAATTTCTTTGACATTTCATATTTATTTTAATACTTCTGGAAGTGCTGAGAGTTTTAGGATTCTGTTGTGCTTGAATGCACCCATTCATTCGGGTGTGAAAACTGAAAACCCGGAGAAATGCGGTCCAACCAAGAGCTACGGGGTTTTGCAAAAAAGACCCTTATGTATTCTTGTGTTTTCGCATGTCTGTTTGCAAAATAGACCTTACAGGCTTGGAGTCTCTGCAAAATAAATGAGACCCCAATTAGCACACCTTGGTGCATTAAAGCTTAGTGCACCCAGGTGCATAGCCTCTTTTTTATTTTTTGATTTTTTAAAAAATTCATATATGGGCCCAAACATGAATGTCTCATGTATATTGTTTTTATATTGTTTTTATGTTTTAAATATTTATTTCGAATTTTAAAAATAAAAAAAGGCATTTCTCATGCGCCAGCATACGAAAAATTCAACTATATATATGAGACACTCATGCTTGTGGCTACATAAATATATATATATAAAATTTTAAAATAAAAATAAAATGTTCATTAACTGGCTGGACACTAAAGCTAAGTGCAAAATGCTACATGTGGTTGTGAATTTCAACTGACTTTATAGTTGTTTTTCATCAATGTAAAGGCCTGTTCTGCAAACGTTTGAAATTTACAGGGTTTGCAGAATGCTAAAACACCCAGTTACATATACTTAGAGAGTCTATTCTACCTGCGTTGTATAACACGAATTTTCTTTTTTTAAAAAAAAACAGAGAGTCTATTTTGCAAAAAAACCCCTCCCAAGTTTCCCATGCACATATCAGATCCTTAAAATTTACAAACGCTTCGCACATGTGATGGTATTGAAATGAATGTCATGCATGATTGGGTGTTTACTCAATCCCTTGATGCGAGTACCTCATAAATTACATTGCGCAATTTTCTATCATTATTTTAACAATAATAAGCAGCTAAGTTCAGGACCATATATTTGTACGTATTTTCGGAGTCTGTGCTTGGAGTCTTGAAGAGTTTCTTTAATTTTTCAGAAAGTTATGATTGAAATGTATACTTGAGTTAAGTTGTCCATACAAGAATTTTAAAAAAATTTATAGTTTTATGAACATATATAGCTAAGTAGAAAGCAAATAGTATTAATACCATGGGTAAGGTAGGTTTAAAAAAATCCATAAAGTGGGATAAGATATAAAAAAATTATTCATGTCTTCAATTAAGTAAGATAAGATCCTTATAATGAGTTTCGTGTGTATCTTATGTCATATGAATAAGATTTTATATATTTGCTATCATCCATATCTCAATGTCTTTATCTCTATAGCTAAATATATTTTTAATTTCTTTACAAATTTTCCATCCTCTTCCATTTTCCTAATTTTGTAAGTTGTAAGTTCTCCTAGTTTTAAGCCAAACCCGTAGTTAACATTAAAGAGTATTTTTTACATGATAAAGACAAATACTAATTGACCACTTTTTTGAAAAGAAAAAATTCTTAATTTCAAAAAGTGGTATTCTTAAGAGCTTAAATCTATCCGTTAGGCCCAAATTACTGCTCTAACACCATTAGAATATAAAAAGTCCACATGTCAACGTGTCAACGTGTCCGTTTAATTGGCTGTCTCTTGCCCTTTCGGGCGATTGACCATTGCTATGATTCTAGCTGGCTGGCTACGTGCACCTAAACACGCCCAATTAACATGTAAACAAGTAATTAAGAAAAAAGATTAAGACGTGTATGGCAATCTTCCTACAACTACAACTGCCTCACGTGCATGTTAACGTGATGGTCATGCAATGTCGCATCTTTTATTCGGTCATGAGCAAAGGCAGTAAACAGAAATCTATGCAAAAGTTGTCGCTTTGTCTTTAATGGCATTCTATCCATGTTGGCCAACCTTAATGATGTATGGGAAATTCACTCAATTGGCTATTTTTGACATCTTTTTTTTTTATATAATTACATTCTATAAGCTGTATGGTTAGGGTTATATGTTTTTTAGTTTTTCTAACTTTACTTATTTGTTTTCTAATCTATGAGTTTTGCTTTTTTAAAAAAAAAAAACCTAATAAGTTTGTCCCTTGTGCATTTTATACACTAGAGTTTTATATTATTAAAATACTTAATTAACAGCTGTTATTTGTAAATAGAAAGTCAAAAATGGTTTTATGACTTAATTGAGTCAACTAATTTTGTGGTTCGACTTGTGAACGGTGCAGTTTTTTTTTTTTTTTGGCACACTAGTTGAGTCAACTATGCCAATAGGATGATTTTATATGACCTAGTTGAATCAACTTATTTTCATGAGTGGACTCATTCTAACTGTGTGATTTTTATTGTGACTAAGTTGAGTCAACTTATTTCATAAGTAAACTCACTTTAAAGGTAATATGATCAATAAAAAATTTATACTGTAGCTCACAAATGAGGAATGACTTATTTTTTATTTTTGAAATTAGAAATAAAATATTAAAAACAATAAAAATGTAAAAAACTATATATATGGGTCATTCATGTTTGGGCCCACGTAAATATATATAAAATTTTTAAAAATAAAAATGAATTGTGCAGTGCACTAGGTGCATAAAAACTAAGTTCACCCAGGAGCACTGAATCCAATTTTGTAAATTTTCATTGGCCATTATTTGCCGGAGATTGTACTCCCAAAATGAGAGACTAAACTCTTGTATCAAGATTTGAAACTTACACTAACTAGCACTAAGGTCAAATGTGTACTACTAGGTTGGCCACTTATTAATAATTTTTTACCTTGGGAAAACCATTGTTTGTTTAACATCAATGTGCATGACCCTACCCATAACATATATAATTTAAACATAACAAAATATTTGTTCGTAAATATCATTTTTAAGGTTTTGAGTTTTTATTTTTAATCTTTAAATTGTCTAAAATATCAGTCATATAAAGATAAATATTTCTATAAATGATTGCTAATGCATACTAGAATATATCTAAATATTTTTCATAATTTACACGTAAATAAATATTTTAAGACGATGTAGCTCAAGAATATCTTTGATTTAAATGAAACGTGGTCTCTAACTAAACAAATAATGTTAAATACTATAGACCGAGTGAATTTCCTATCAAATGTGTCACTTTGACTCATCTTTCAATAGGCAAATTATGGATGGATGAAGCACATGGTAATTAATGAGTTTCAATCCAATGGATCCAAATATTCCACCGTGAAGTCTTTTGGTTTGGACCACTTTAATGATAAATTAAAATCTAATTTCATTATCTTATTTAGGATTGTTTGGGAAGTGATAAAATTTTGTATGAAAAATTTTTAGTATAAAAGTTTTTAAAGATCAAAGATTGCATAATTCATTATCATTTAAAGATCAACAAATGAAATTTAAAGTTTAATTTGGAAAACGTTTTTATTTTTTTTATGTAAGGAAAACATTCTTAATATGGAGATAAATATTCTGATTCCCGTTTAGTGGAAATGGTGCCAAGCGACGAACCATTTATTTTTTTAAAACTATTGCAATTCTTATAGATCCAAAATTAAATTGATTTTAAGATATCAAAACTTACATCCTGGAATTCGAAAGCTTACGTGAGTAATAATGAATTTTAGAGTAGTCTTATGCATTTGTATTTATTGTTTCCCCATAGAAGAACCCACTCATGCTATTTCTCGGTGAAATACTTCTGACACTGCTGAAGATTTTGATGCTATCACTCCATTTTAAATTCACCTTGAAGATTAAATCACTGCCCGATATACTCTAAATATTTATTCAATTAAGAAACCAAATTTCATCCAAATTAAATGTTTTTATGTGGCCTACTTCTTAACAGTGGTAAAAGTGTAAAAATCGATGTAACAAAATTCCCGATTTATATGTCTATTACCAACATTTGTAAATATTCTTCCTACGCGAATGGATGATCCTATATATTATTATCACTTCCCAGTAAATTTGTGAATGGATCTAACTGACATTTCATATTTTACATATGATTATAAATTAATTTTGTGCCGTTAGCAGCAGGCAGCACCTTGCATTTCCCTCGGCTGCGGCTGTGAAGATTCGAGGCCAATTATTAGATGGTGTTTAGCAGCCGGCATTAGACCTCAAGTGGCCTCAGGTGGCAAATTAGCCGCATGCTGCTGGAATCCAAGAACAACGTCCGAATTGTGGGAGGAAGGCTCTCATGATCAGACTCAATATTCTAGAAAAGAAAAATGTAAAGGGAGTCGAAGACTTCCTCCTTTGCAGTTTGTAGGCCCACTCTACCTAGCTAGAACAGCACATTTCAAAATAATACATATATTATTTTTGGGGTGGGGTCTAAGTGGGCCCCACTCTTGTGGACCTGTTTGCGGCATGCATACATCCATCCTTAAACATTAACAGGATGATCCCAAACCAAATACTAGGCACTGACATGTAAAGCATCCATATATCATATTTATCTGACACAGAATAAGGATAAAAGCTCTGAGAAAAGGAAGGAAATGGGATTTTTGGATCATGAGAGAAGCTGTATTTTTTTTTTTTTTTTTGGAATAAAAAGAAGGGTTTAGAAGAATTTTTTCAGAGAATCTAGGGCTGAGTTTGAGTATAGTTTTAAATCCTAGCGTGGGAAATTGAACCAGTCCCATTTTTAAAGAAATCCCATAACAATATAAAATTGCTCCTATTGAACCCTTGTTTGTCTTGATTTGCAAAGGGTAGTAAACGAGATCGATGCATGAATATGAGGAGTGTGAAAGGAAAGCGATTTGAAAATCCCAAAGAAGTGCTGGTTTTGGAGTCATATGAGCTCCTCCGCCATAGATTTAAATGGTCCCAAGTGCACTCAATAATAGGAAGGGGTGAAGAACTCTCTGACTTGGGTGCTGCTTGATTCCTTGGAAGCTGTTCTTCAGCAGCTACAAGTGTGTTTTTTAAGAGATCTTTGCTTAGCCTTCTTTACTCTTTTTTTACAGCCTTCCTGAAACGGCGGCTGATACGTCGGTGGCTGGACCCACCCAACAAGCCATATAATGGGATTAAACTGAGTGGAGCTGGTACTTCTCAACTGGGTTTCCTTCAATCCTTCATTCCTTCCTTCCTCCCATTTGAGTTTATTTTCTAGCTCTTACTTTTAACTGTTGAAAGGTCTTGTCTGGATTTCTAGGGACTTGTCTAAGCTAGAGAGCTTTTGGGTCCCCCTCCCCTATCCAAACAGAGGATTGACGGACTGCACTCTAGAACTACAACTACTATTTTAGAGAAGTGGGAGGAGAGCATTAAAAAACGACAAAGGAAGAAGAAGAAGGTTTGTGGGACTTGTGATATCTTTCTCTGTTTTATCTTTCCTTCGTTTCTCTTATTTGAGAAGAAATAGGAGTTAACGAAATGGATGAGAAGAGTGACTTGGAAAAGGGTGATGAAGTGATGTTGCCTGGGTTCCGATTTCATCCAACCGATGAGGAGCTTGTTGGGTTTTATCTGAAAAGGAAGATCCAACAGAAGCCTCTCTCAATCGAGCTTATTAGGCAGCTGGATATCTACAAGTTTGATCCATGGGATCTTCCAAGTAAGTTATTTCACTTCTCATATTCATTCACTTTGCCTTCCAATAGTTTTTTAGAACTAAGTTGAAGAAGGTTTAACAAAGCTTGTTTTCATTAATGTTTGTATAACTCGAACATGAGGCCTTATCTTATATACGATTTCTGTTTACTTGCAAGAAGAGCTGGCGACGACTGGGGAGAAGGAATGGTATTTCTACTGCCCAAGGGATAGGAAATACAGGAACAGTGCAAGGCCGAACAGAGTCACGGGAGCTGGGTTCTGGAAAGCCACTGGAACAGACAGACCCATCTACTCCTCAGAAGGGACCAAGTGCATAGGCCTGAAGAAATCACTTGTGTTCTACAAAGGCAGAGCAGCCAAAGGGATCAAAACTGACTGGATGATGCATGAATTTCGGCTTCCTTCGCTCACCGATTCTAACTCCAACAAAAAAACTGTTGACAAAAACATTCCTGCCAGTGTAAGCCTGCATATGACTATTACTTATCTCAAATATCCGCTAGATTTGTTCTGCCTAAAACCCATCAATGTTTGGCCTTTTGGTCTTGCAGGATGCATGGGCGATCTGCAGGATCTTTAAGAAGACCAACTCCATGGCACAAAGAGCCCTCTCCCAATCTTGGGTGTCTACCCTACCCGAGACTAGCGGTTCAGATGTGTTTTCACAGATTGTGCATGGGACCCAGTTCACTCCGGAGAACGTCTCATGCGCCAGTCAAGCAGGATCATCAATCCAATTCGGTTGTAACACTGACCTTCAGCAATCCAGCCCTGGTCCCAGTTTTTCTGTACTAGAGATGCCCTCCTACAAACCCATGAATCCATCAGTCTACAAGCCTCCTATGCTTCCCATTTCAACAGCAGAAATCCCCCCAGCCTTCATGTTTGCCCCACTAGATGTTCCTGTTCCAGCCAAGTGCCACATTGATGTTGCATCTGTACTTCTAAACCTGTCTCCCTCCATGCTGGGGGATATCAGCAAAGGCCCCTCAACCATCGATTTTGGACAGCATCAGCACTGCAACAGCAACAGCAACAGCAACAACAACAGCAGCAACTTCCCTGTCAGTCTGCCTCAGGAAGTGCATGTGAATGATGGGGAAGAGAAAGAGGAGGCAACAATCAGCACATGCCACATGAACAGCCAGTGGGGAAGCAACAAAAACATCAATTTTCCCTTCAATCTCCAATCGGACCTGTCCGACGAATGGAAATCAAATGCAATTTGGGATTCCGTCCCTTGTCCTACTGAACTCTCGACAGCCTATTCCACAAACAAGTGCTACACTTGATGAACTCAGACACAGTACTGTCACATGTTAGTAAGTAAGAGTTCATCAAGCAGACTACTTTTGACTTCTTCGTGTATTACTCTGTAAATCATTTCTGTACTTGTAGGCTTGTGACACAGAATAGGAAACAGAACATATATGTTTGTTTACATGGCACTGATCATCAACTTCCCTCTTCATCCTTTCACCCAAAACAAGACAGAGGCCTGGATACATATTTAATAATACATTGAAACTGACTTATCACTTTGAGATGGATGAATAGAGCAACGGGGAAAATTCATTCTCTTTCCATTCGAATTCAGCTCTGACATAATTTTGTATTTGGACAACCTGAAGTCTACGTTGATGTGCAAGTTTCACTTGAAAAAAGTTCAACGAAGATGCATTCCATAAGGGCACAGTATTAATGAATCACTAATGCTGCTGAGAGGACTCTTGTAGGCTATGAGCTAGTATGTAAGCATACGTATTATACAATAAATAATAATAATAAATTCCTTGTGCTCATGCCAAATCAAAGGTAAAATAATTGTGGATATGATAATTAGTACTTTTAACATTATGCCAATGATGCTTTAATGTTTCATATCCATGTTTATTTCACTAATGTGGAAGGAAACGATTTTTAAATACTTCCATTGAGTAGTTGAATATGTTGAAATTCATACCGCCCTAAAAAGTCGACTTGATTATGCACTCGTACCCTGTAAAGTAGTTACTTCATTGTAGGGGTGTTAACAGATCCGATTAGACAAGTTGAAGTCCAGTCGTAATCTCAACCTGTTCAAAATATTTCAACCATAATTTATTTATTAATCCATTTTAGAAACCTTAACTTCAACTCATTTACAATCCATTTAATAAATGAGTTGATGGGTTGCTAATGGGTTATATAGCGGATGGCCTGAAGGTTTAGATTTCAACGGTGATTTCACAGAAAGAGGCGGGAGGATGTTTTATATGCAGGAGAAATGGAAATATGACAATAATGGGAAAATAAAATTATGACAATAATGAAAACATGAAAATTAGGTGGCACAAGTAAAACTTAGTGGGAGAAAATAACCAAAAGATATATATATATATATAAGAGTTGTACTGGTGTAGCGCAATTGCACTGCAACAGTAGTACATTTGCCCAATAATGAGTCCGACACATATTAGAATGCAATGAAACTTTATATAATTATTTATCCATATATAAATTTTATAGCAAATAGTTTAAATGTTGAAAAAACTATTTTAAAGTTGTTATTTACATTAAACTATTTTATTATGTTGAATTTATACAATTTTTAGATAGGGCCCATACATATATCTGATTGGGATAAAAATTAATATGGTAATAGAATACTTTATTCTAAATATAATGGGTAGCATAAATTTTAATTTTATCATTATATGGGGATCATTTTAGTGCCACTGCACCATAGCACGGTACAGTGCTGCTGCACTTGAATATATATATACATACATATAGATGGTCATAAAATTATAATCTATTTCACCAATTGTATTTAGAATTATGTATTCTATTATCATACCAATTTTCACCCAAATCGGATATGCCTTATCTGAAAATGGTACAAATTCAACGTAATAAAGTAGTTTAATATAAATAACAACTTTAAAGTGATCTTTTCAATATGTAAATCATTTGCTATAAAATTTATACATAGATAAATGATTGTATAAAATTTCATTGCATTCTAATGTGTGTGAGACCCATTTTTGAGTAACTACATCGGAACAACAACACACACACACTCTCTCTCTCTCCCTATATATATATATATATATATATAGGCTTTACTTCTTTCTAATCTCTCTCTCTCTCTCTTCACTTCTATGTAACCGCTTTCTCTCACTCTTAACATATATATAGCTTCCAGTTCTATGTAAGCGGTTCTAGTTCTATGTAACCCCTTCTATTTTTGAGATTTTGATTTTTAATGAAAAATTCAATATATTTATCATGTTTAACATCATTTGTTTATCTAGGGAACCAAGTTTCATCACAATCAAATATATTTAGGGGTCACATTTATTGAAAAATATATATTCATGTGTAAATTATGAAAAACACTTAGATTCATTCACTCATGTAATAAAATGTAACAATACTTTATAGGGTCAATTTATCTATATATTATTGATATTTTAGATGGTTTAAATGTTTAAAAAACTACTTTAAGATTGATATTTTAATATTGAACTATTTTATTATATTGATTTTACATATTTATAGATAGGATCTATATACACTGAAATTTAAAAAAAAATAAAAGAGTTTTTAGGATATTAGAAATTATGTTAAACACAATAGATATAGTAAATTTTCTATCAACCATCAAAATTTTAAAAATAGAGGAAGTTATATAGAAAAAGGGTTTTATAAAAGCAGGACCATATATATAGAGAAATATTTAGGCGCAGCTTTACTGCACCACAATTGAGGTGCAATTACCTCAATATAGGTCCCACATGATCATAAAATGATACTCAACTCCATCTATTTAGAATTATGTATTTTATTACCATTAGATTAGATTGTACATTTTCTATTTCATTAAAATTTCGTTTAGTTTTTATTGAAATTTTTTAATTTTTAATTTACTTAAATAATTTGTAGAAAGAACTAAAACGTAAATGTGAAAAAAATGAAAAATAAGATTACAATATGAAATAATTTTTAGGAAAAGAACAGCGAAAGATAAAAAAAAGGTCGAAACGTAAATAATTTTTTATTGACATTAATGACTTACTTTATAATGAAAAGGAAATCTTGCACTTTATAAAAAAAAACTGAGCCAGTAAATAAAAGAATCTTTAATATTTTAAAATATTTTCGTAAGGTATTAATTTTGATCGACCCTATGCAGTTCTATATAAATATTCATGATTTTTTTTCACTTTTTTTATATTTAATATTTTTCAATTTATTTGATTACTCAACGAAACAACATAATGGAAAAAAAATTTGCGGCACATAGCTCGTTAGAAACGTCTCAACCCAATTTTAAAAGTTGGGTTGGGTTGGGCTGAGTTAGAAAGTTTAGACATTTGAGCTGGATTGGTTAGAACTTAGAAAATGTGACAGTGGGCTGGGTTGCAGCTCAGCCCAACCCACTTTCACTCATCAACATGAGCAGTTGCTGCAACGATGATATGGCATCATGCGGATAGTGCAGGTGACTATGTTGGCGTCACATCCCATCAGTCATATAGTTGAAAATTAATTTTTTTTAACCATATGGTATCAAAATTTATTTCAATTTAAATCTTGAGTGGGTCTTACCTTCATAAAGATAAATATTTTTATGTTTAAATTATGGAAAGTACTTAAAGATCA
>JAXCLR010000092.1:49131259-49149166 GCA_035584095.1 Annona squamosa
TATTTAAAAAGCAATATAAGAATCAATAAAAAAATTTTGTACATATATAATCCTTATATGTAATTGTATATTAACCTATTTTAATAAATTTATACTATATTTTCAATTATTTTGTTTTCTTAATTATGTATTTTTTAATAATTAGTGAAATATTGAAGCATATAATATTTAAATTTGGTATAGATATATACTTATGTTTGATAGGTATATAACTTCTGAAAGTTATCTTATTTGACCCGTATTTTTTACCTGATCCGCTATCTCGAAACCTGTCCGATACCAACTTCAAAATTTGTCTCAGAACCTATTTAAAACAAATAAGAGTTAAATCGACCTTGTCCCGACCCGGTATAAAAAGAGGGTCAAACTCAATTTTTAAAAAGTAAGGTCAGGATTTAGCAAACCTTGATCCGGTATGGCACACCTCGATTTCCACCTTTATTTCAGATAAGCCAAAAATCTGTTTTCATGCGTGTGGCCAAGCCTTAGCTTCTTAAACCCCAGTCGGCCAAACATCTGGTTATTAATTTCCATTTTTGTACTTTGTGCAACCAACAAATGATCGATCAGAGGCCACCAAAACTTGTTGAGGATTGTCCGAAATTGTTCCAACCCCATCTTGTTTAGGTTGGGCACGATTTTTAATTCAAACCCAAATTCACCCACATTCGCATACCTGTGAATCAATTCAATTAGCCGGCGAAAAGAAAAGGTGCTGATGCTTGATTTCTTCAAAACCAATTGCTTTTGGATTCATTGAATGAGAAATCAAAAGCAGGACCAAGGAGTCCACTCATTCATTTAGTTGACTGGCTATTCAAAACCAAGACCGCTAATACCAGCTGGATTGGTAAAAGTCCTGGCTAGTGTCTAAGATGTTGGGATGTTGATCCCACGGGGAGATGATAATCTGGCGAAACATCATTGAAAACTTAGAAAGTAACAACCTTTTGAGATGGGATGGGTGGGATGAAAATATGCTGTAAAGTAACAAACTTTTGAGATGAGATAGGTGGGATGAAAATATGCTGTTGTACATTGAAATTTAAGAAAATATTTTAGGAATGAGATAAGTCATATGACATGGAAAAAAATTATGAGAAATTAACAGAGTAATTGTTTTATATGGCAGATATAAACTAGAGGTGCAAATTGGAACCAATGGGTCCGAACTCGCCCGGCCCAGTTTCAAAACCAATTTTCAGTTTTGAGATTTTTCGAATTAGGCCCGTTTCAACCCGAACCCAATAGCGGTCTACATCAAACCTGTACCAAAACCCGACCAGTCCAAATCCAATATTCCTCCTCATAAAATAATTATATTTGTTTATACATTAAGTATTTTAACTATAATTATAATAAAATTCTTTCATATAATCACAACCTAATTAAATTGTAAAACATTTATTTTAAAACCTAAATGTCATCTGTATTTGTCTATAAAGTTGAATATATGCATTTACATTAACTCTATTCGCAAATAATTACAAATATATCAACTCTTTAAAATTATTGCATATACACTAATTAAATACGAGATATATAAGTTTCACTTTATTAAACTTTAAATAGTGATTTCCTATAATCTTGTTTATTTTTCTTACCTTAATTGTTAATAGGTAAATTTATTATACTCATTATACTTATAATTATTTTTTAATTAAAAGACCAACTTTAATCAAAATCAAAGATATCGTAGGTCATATAAATATATCCATGTGTAAACTATTCACGTACAAATGCACTAATGTTTAAAAAAGTTGTTATTTTTATCGTTAACTTCAATTTTTATTGATTCAACAGTAACCCAAATTTTAACTTGAATCTAAAACCATAACTAATGTAAACCTGGTCCGAACTAAATTTGGGTTTTATTCTTGAGATTTTTTCAAATTAAGCTTGGTTTCAATCTAACCCAGGAGAACCCGAAACCAATACCGGTTTCCATCAAATCGGTACTAAAACTTGATCCAGTCCAAACCAATGTAAACCCGATCAAAACCAAATTAGAGTTTCACTTCTTGCGCTTTTTCAAATTAGGCCCAGTTTCAACTTAACTTGAGAGAACTCGAAACTAATACTAAGTTTACATCAAACTAGTACCAAAACACCCGACGCGGTCTGAACCCAATATTCCTCTTAATTTACTAAATAATTATATTTGTTTTTGCATTAAACATTTTAACTATAATTATAATAAAAGTTCTTCCTTGTAATCATAACCTAATTAAACTATGAATCGTTTTTTTTTAAACTTAGATGTCATCTATATTTGTCCACAAAAATTTGAATATATTACATCTACATTAGCTCTATTTGCAAATAATTATAAATATACTAACTCTTTAAAATTATTGCATATATACTAATTAAATATGTGATATATAATTCTCACTTTATTAAACTTTAAATAGTGATTTCATGTCTCATTTATTTGTCTTACCTTGATTGTTAATAGGTAAGTTCGTTATATTCAGTGTATTTATAATTATTTTTTAGAAGATCAAATTTAGTCAAAACCAAAGATATCATAGGTCATATAAATATATCTATGTGTAAATTTTTCACAAACAAATACAACAATGCTCAAAAAATTTGTTATCTCTGTTATTAATTTCAACTTCTGTTGATTTGAGAGTAACTTGAATTTTAACCCGAAACTAAAACTGCAACTAAAGTAAATCCAGTCCGAACCTAACCTGAACCTAGATTCCAATATTAGGATTTGGGTTTAGGTTTACCTTGGTACAACTTGACCTAAGTTTCATCCCTAATATAAATCCTAGTACAGGTTGGATCGGTGCATGCGTGCAAGCCCCTGATCATTGTGTCATGGAAATCCAAATTCCATTTGACAAGATTGGCACGTGAAAATCCGCCAATTATCAAAGCTATTTGTAGGGCCTTGATCTTCTTAGGCCGGCCTATGGCCCCGAAACAATTTTTTGACTTTTTTATAATACTGTTTTCCTAAGTAAAATTAATTCATCTGCCAATTTTTTTTTTTACCATTTTGGAGATGTATGAGTATTTTTTTATTTGAAAGTTATGAGCATTCAAATCATTTTTCTAAATGCTCCTGAATTTGAAATTGAAAAAATACTTATACATCTTCAGAAATAGTAATACTTGGCAGATGAATTAAATTCATTTAGGAAAACAATTTATAAAAAAAAATTAATAAAAATGATTCTGAGCCGAGCGGGCATCTATTTTTGAATTTCAATTTACATTAGTATGACCACAACGGCTGTATAAATCATGGTAAATCTGCAGGCATGAAAGACAGAGTCGTAGGTTCGCATCTCTCTTTTTTAGGTTTTACATACTGAGAGGTTATACAAGCCTCTCAGTATGAGGTTTCATACAAAATTAAAAACGTTTTAGAATTCTCTTAGTATGGAGTTTCATACAAAATTTCCCCTAGTATAGGGGTTATAGAAAAATTTCCTCCACATTTTGAGGGATGTGAATGTACATTATGGGAATATTAGTTATCACATTGTATAAAAAATTCCAATAAAAAAAATTTACATTACTGTGCAAATGCAAGGGAACATTCCTCGCAAAAAAAAATAAAATTGCAAGTTCGTTTGAATCGGTCTGTGGTACGTAATTAATTCTCATTTTAATTTCCCGTCGTCCAGCTTACTTAAGTAATGATACTTAGTGTATGCATGCGCAGCTGGTTCGTTGTATGCGTGAAATTGTGAGATACGAAGGAGCTGAACAGAGCAAGGCAATTGCGGAGTTTGAAGAGAATTTGAAGGTGTTTGAGGAGGGGATCGAAAAGGAATTCTTGGGCAGTACAGATGGGAAGAAGCAACGGTTTGTGAATGGTGGGGAAAGCCCTGGATTGCTTGAGTTGATGGTGGCAGCAAACTGTTGTTGGCACAAGGTGCTTGACGAGATGTTCGGATTGGAGCTGGTGAGCAGAGAAAGGCATCCGGTCGTCTCTTCGTGGCTGGATGCCTGCTGCGATCATGAGGTGGTCAGATCTACCATGCCTGATCATCAAAGGCTACTTGCATATGCTGCGAGAGTGAGAGAATGGCTACTGGGCCTCGGATCCTCATGAATTACTTTTCTTCATCCGCCCCAAAAGTCAACTTCATTGCTCCACTATACTAATGTCCTATATACGATATATATCTGCAGGTTGTCGCATGTAAGAATAAGCTTTCCTATGAGGAAGAAGCGAGAATTTTGAACATAATAAAAGATGATGTTAGCCAGAATCAAGTTTGATCGGAAATAAATTTTTAGCACGTGATTTTTTTTGCGCTACGATAGGCCTGCAAATGGGCCTAAAACATAAGGTATGCCTAATAGAAGTATAAAAAATGTAGCTGTGAATAGTAAATGAGCAAATATGAAAAAGCAAAGTAAATATAAAATACAAGTTAGCAGATTAGCTAGTTAGAAGTGATGCAAGTTAAATACGGAAATTAAATGTGCAAAATATAAGTATAAAAGATGTAGAAAAGAAGTTCAAGACCAGAAATAGAAAAAAATATAAAAGGTATAGACATGGGATAAAAGAAGCGAGATGCAAGCGGTAAAGCTTTTTGATGTCGCAAGTTCTTTAGAAATTTTTTCTAATGATGCGAGTTAGTCAAACACAAACATGTGTCTCAATTAGGCGCAATTAATAGTCAGTAAAATGTATATAAATGCTGATAAAATTTAATATATTAATTTTTGGAGTCGCCACTAACCTGATAATAGTGGTTAGTCCGTGTAAAATAAAGCATTGAAATATTGGGATTTTTTAGGTGAACTCACAACTAGAAAAAAATACAACTGTATTTTTTTTAGTACATTCGTCATAGGAGTGCGGAAAATTAATATATATATATATATATATATGTGTGTGTGTGTGTGTGTAAAAGCTCAGGAGGGTGGAGGTGAGAAGTTAATCCCTAGGCTTTTTACGAGACCCTAACTCAACCTAAAAAGGAGTATAGAGATTTCATTTCCATAAATGAAGTTTTTCTTTTTTTTTTTTATCGTTAAGAAAAAAGAAGGTTTCGTTAAAAGTTATGAATGAAAATTAACGGTAAGATTTTAATTCTCATTCATTCAATTTTTGTATATGAAAAATACATAGATGCCAATGATTGCATTAAAAAGTGACATGTCATATTATAATAGGATGTAGATATAATTAAATATTATATTCTGTTATATTACTTTTTCTTTCTTTCTTTCTTTTTTTAAAAAAGGAAGTGTGAACTAAAATAATAAAACTACCTTAATTATAAATAATTTTTGATAAATGTATAATAGGGCATTTTTGGTCCTTCATTTATGTATTGATCATTACCTATTTTATTCGATCTTAGGTGGGGCCCACACTTATTGATGTCCATTATCCATTTTAATGGTTCAGATTTACATTTAGTGGGTTGGATCTAGTAGTTTTTAACCACCATTTGAAATGTTGCAAATCCACCTCTTTCTTTGGTCAAATTTATTTTGACCATTAAAACATCATAAAATACTAATTATTTGTTTTAATTCAAACCATTCATTATGTTGATTCTGCTTCAATTATCTTGAGAAACTACTCTTTACTTCTTCTTAAGTTCAAAATAGTCCTGATCTGCCGTATGAATTAGTGGTCATCACTTCCATAATTGGCTTAAATCATTGAAAGCCCATGAGTGCTACACAAATTTGGGCTTACAAATATATGGGTTTAAAATTCAAATGTAAATCTACAAAACCTTAAATGGGTGCGTCAAATGGCAGTAAGCCCATTTGAAAATTTAATTTTCATATTTATGTAAGGTGTCAACAAAATTGTTAGAAAATTTTACCTATTCACTATAGGGATGGGATATATGTAGAAAGGGATGACAAAGTGTTGTTATGCCTTCTGATTAAGAAAAGTTAAGATGTTATTTATTGGAATAAGAAAAGTGTTTCTCCCAAAATTCAACATTTCATCTTATTCTCATCTCATCCTTGTCCAGTCCCATTCCTGAACAATATCGATGTAAAAGTTTTCAAATTAAAAGCAGCATTTCAATTGCAAAAGGCATACGAAAGTGAAAGTGGTTTTTGTTCCTGAGCTAGTTCTTTGATCATTTTCATTGGTGCGGTAACTATCAACTACTTCATAGCGAGGTTAAATGTCTTGTTCTATCGCGAGCAGACCTATCATGCAGATTGGATTGCGAAATTTGATCTCATTGGGACTTTTGGATTTTCAAGAGCTTACGTCTATCACAGACATCCTTCTTTGTCTCCTTCTTAATGATTAACAAAGATCTTTAATTCTTGCTTTTGTAGCTTCTACGTTTTAATTTCCTTTAATATAAAAAAATGAAAGAAGCTTTCAGATAAAGCTCTTCGTTTGTCAACCGTATATAATTGGGCTTCATGAATCTCAGTGTATGTTTGTCTATCCATTTAGTTGTTTATTGCATTGGCCTTAGCTTTTAGTTGGCCTAGCTTCCTAACGTAGCAACATCTCATCATCTATACTTTGGCTAAAAACATCAATCATGTGCTTCCTAAAAGGATAATTTGCAAATATGCCCTCATAATTTGACGTTAATTGCATATATACCCTCCTTGTTTAACGAATTGCATAATACCCCCACAAAGTTTCACATAAATTACTTGTGTACCCCTGTTAATGGCTGAAATTTCATGGTTGTTAAATAAAAATATAATTTGCAAATATGCCCCCATAGTTTGACACTAATTGTGTATGTCCCATTGTTTTACGAATTGCATATTATTTCGACAAAGTTTCAAATTACTGGCGTACTCACGATACTTTTTGTTACTAAATGTACATTAAGTTGTATAAGAGGAAGGAGTTTATAAAATACTCATGTTAATTGCCAATGTATTATCTCCTTCCACTTGCACAACTAAGTCATTTTTGTCATTATCCAATATTTTAATGCATATTTGGTGACAAAATAGTGTCGTGCATATGCAAAAAATTTTGATGAAATTTTATGAAGGTAATATGCAGGTTGTGAAACAATGAAAGTATATTAGCAATTAGTATCAAACTATTGAGACATATCTGCAAGTAGTGTCAAACTATAGGTGGCATATTTGGAAATTATATTTTTTTATTTTATAGTCATTAAATTTCAGCCATTAATGGGGGTACGCAAGCAATTTATGTGAAATTTTGTAGGGCAATATGCAATTAATGAAAAAATGAGCACACATACGTAATTAGCATCAAACTATGGGGCATGTTTGCAAATTACCCTTCGTAAAAGCACAGAAGAATTTGCATTATTGGTCTTTTCCACGAAAGGTTGTACTTTCTAGTTGCAACCAAACAGTTCAAATTTTTTTCAAAAAGTGCCTCCAAACGGATATACGATGCAACCAAACAAGTCCGAAAATAACTAAACCCACTTGACTCTGAACTACCGTATCACCTGAGAAATTTGAGCTTTTCCATAATTTCGGTTAACTAAAAATTATATTTTGGTTGCTAAAAACTTTTGAGAGAACTTTTAATCAAAGGAGAGTAATAGATGGTATTTGAACTCTGATGAAAAAAAATCAAATAGTGAGACACATGGGGGCTTCTGCCAAATACATGACAGGGTAGATGTCATGAGGATTGAGGTGGCAAGAGTGCTGCGGGTGGGGCTGCTATTGTTACAATCCTCTTTGTATTTTCAGATCTAACCATCCTATATTACAATCATTATCCTTATCAGATCACATAAGAATATTATTTTTAAGAAGTTTTATACAAATTTTCCTGACTTTTTAATGGTACAAAAAGTTTAAATTGAGCTGCCGCAAGGGAAGATTCAGAGGTCAAAATAATATTATGTCCGTGTATATCTCCTCTTTCAAGGGTCAAAATAAATTTCCAAGTGAAATGATTTTATGGCTTTTCTTGCATCTGTGTGTACATAGTTTGAATAAAATTGCAAATATATCATGACTTTCAAAGAAAAGCATCAGCACCTACATTTTTTGCCTAAAATTACAGGCGTATCACTTCCAATAGGGGTACATTGATAGCCATTAAATTTATATTTAATAGACAAAAATGCTCCTATGAATATATTTTTTTATATTTAAAGGTATTTTCATTTATAATATTAAAAAGTTAATTTTAAAACCATTCATTGTAAGAAATATTAATATCTAACTGACAAAATTTAATCTAATTAATGTTAGCAATGTTTTTTAAAAAATAATTTTTTTAAATTTAATATATTTTCTTGTATTTTTATTGAATAATAATGTAAATTCAATTGGATTTTTTTATTTTATTATTTAAAAAGTGATCGCATATTTTATTATTTAATAATATTTTTTGAAATAATTTTACAATATTAAAAAATAATAATTTTATTTTTTATAGGAACATTTTGGTCATTCCAATAAAATGTTAACACTCATTAACATGTCCCCAGTGAAAATGGCAAATGACATAGGTATAAATGCAATTTCTTCAAAAATCTTGGCACGCTGGTAAGTTCATTGAAATTATGTAAGTACGATAAAAACCTATGATTTAAAGTGGTATTGTTAAACAATTAATAATAAATAAAATGGATGAAATATATTTTATAAAATCGTGAAAATGGGTCTCATTGGAACCGGTTTGGATACCCTTTGTAAGGCCTGCTCCAATGAGGCTTGTCCTTAAACTTGTGTCCGTTGCTCTACATAATGAAGAGGTTTGCCTCTTATCATTCTTTATAAAGTTTACTTGTAACCCTTCAAACAGAGAACCTAGCATGTGCCGGAAGGATTGCACCGTAATTATAATATAGTCCAATATAAAATAGGCTTTATTTATATAAAGCATGTTTTAAAAATTTTAATATTGAAAATACAACTTTCAAATTGATATTTATACTAAACTATTTTATTATATTGATTTTGTTCTATTTTGAGATAGAGTCATACACATATCTAATTTGAATACAAACGTGTAAGTTATTGAAGTCAATAGTTGTACATATAATGAGTCAGATATGTATTGATTTTATTATCAAATGGGCCTTAAGTAGAATGTCATCTGTATGTATCTGCTTCTATGAATCTCTCTTTGTATGTAACCTTTTTATTTTAAAAAGTTTGATAGCTGATATAAAATTTGTTTCATCTATTGTATTTAGCATTATTTATAATATCCTAGAAAATTTTTTATTTTTTTATTTCACTATATATACGTTCTATCTATTAATGTGTAAAATCAACGTAATAAAATAATTAAATGTTAAAATATCAACTTTAAAGTAATTTTTTCAACATTTAAATAATCTAAAATTTCAATAATATGTGAATAAATGATTTTATAAAATATTGTTCCATTCTAATATATGTATAAATGGATCTAAGCATTTTTCATGATTTACACGTGAATGTATATTTCAACAAATGTGGCCTTATATATATGACTTAAACGTGGCCAGTAATGGATAGCTTTTAAAAATAAAAAATATATAGAAATATAGTAAAATGGTAAAAACTTAGTATATGAGCGGGATGCATATAGGAAAATATGTTTAAAAAAAAACTTAAAAATAAATAAATAAATATAAAGGGTCATCACATATTAGGACAGGACAAAATCATGGTCCTGGTCCAGAGTTTGACCGGGTCCTTGTCCGAACTCCCAAGCGTAGGTAAAGGTGAGGATAAGGACAGGAGAAGTTGGATGCGTTGCGTGCTTCTTTCAAATTTCAATGAAAACTTATTGGAGGTTTACTAATCTCTTTTTTAATTCGATCGAGTCGATCACATCATATCATAGCACAGGAAAATAAATCCCACAATATTGAGGTGGGAAAGTTGATGCAACTACTTATATCTTCTCTATCATTTTCTTGCCATTTCTATTGTTTTGATTTCCAAATTAATAATATGGATGGTGCATGGACCAATGCGGCCATGTCTCCCACTTCGACCGATTGATCTTTTTTTTTTTTGTTTGATCAAATCGATTGACCGATTGATTGTTGGACAGTTAATAATGAATACAATACATTCGATGTCTTTTATCCATTAGAAAAAGGCACGTAAGAGATCCAATTCGGTGGAGCCCGTTATTATCAGCTTTACTAATTTTTTTTTGGAATTAACTAAATATATACCTTAGTCCATGAAGTGTTTAATTAGAAACTTTAAAATTTTAATGTCAATCTAAAACTTTTCACTTTCTACAATTATGCTACTTTTTAAGTATTTTTTTTACGTATTCCTATACAAACTACCATACTTTAAATCATTTCCTTACAATTACCAATAATACTAACCTATCTATTTTAACTTTATTCTTTTTACTCATTGTCATTATATGTATCATATCACATCATTTTGTATCAATTTAA
Organism: Annona squamosa; assembly: GCA_035584095.1. NCBI lineage: Eukaryota > Viridiplantae > Streptophyta > Magnoliopsida > Magnoliales > Annonaceae > Annona > Annona squamosa. Next base: position 49,141,603 of record JAXCLR010000092.1, read on the forward strand.
CAACTTTTATACTAAAATTTTTTCATTCAAAAATTTTATCACTTTCCAAACATACCCTAAATAAATTTAATGTGTTTATATGGACTATCGAATGATAATTATGTATTTATATTTGGATGAAATTTGATAAGCTCTTAGTTAAATAAATCGTTCTAAGTCAAATCGTTCCAAATATTGAATTTTAACTCAAATTGAGGTGGAATCTAACCAAAAGGGTCCACCGGTTCCAGTTCTGTCGGTCTGTTCACGAATGAGATGATACCAGAATAGGAAGAAATACCTTTTTTAATTCCTAAAAAATAATTTTTTATTTTTATTTTCCATACAAAATTTTTAAAAGTTCTTGCGCAACTTTATGGTTATCAACACACAGTAACACTTTTCATTCTGCATCTCATTCCGCATCTTATTTCTTCCTGCATCGCCCTGCTAAATGGGCCTATTGCATCATGTCAGCAGATAACAAATGATGCTTTTGCAGAAAATAAACATGCAATGAGGAAAGTGGGTAGAGAGAAGGGAAAGAATGGAAAGAGTAAGAGAGTAAGAGAGTAAGAAATATGCATGGTTAAGCAATGTAGAAATTAAATATGAAGTACAAAAATTACACATGTAAATAAAAAAGATAAAAGATGCAAATAAAGAGGATAATTTGTAGATAAACCCACTTAGTTTGATATTGAAAATCTAGTTCGAAAAGTGCAAAATAGGGATTGTTAGAGTATCAACTCACTTGCAAATTCTTACAAAAGTTGCAAGTGGACTTGTAATTTGCCAAAACTAATTAGAGGATACACCTGTAGTTTCACCTAAACTACAGAAATATAATTGTAAAAAAGTTCCACTATCAAAACACATATTCATGCACTCAATTGTTTTTCTTTTTTTTGAATGTTTTCTCAATAGTCCTTATATTCGATGACTTTATTAATACAAAGGTAGTGTTCACTTGGAACTAATTCATATTTAAGCAAAGGTTGAACTGGTTACAACGAGCAAACTTTGTATTACTTTATGAGTATGTTTGTTAACATCGAAACTTTTTAATCTAAATTTTTCACTATTCATAAATATTATATTTTTTTTAAAAAAAATTTTGCATCTTCTTATACAACTACCTTATCTTTTAATTATTTATACACAAATATGCAACTAACCTATCTATTTTAACTTTACTCTCTTTACTCTTTATTATTATTCCAATCATATAACATTATTTTTTAACAATTCAAAAACTTCTGCGCCAAAACTTCTTTATTCAAAAGTTTTATCCTTTTCCTAACACACCCATAAAACTTATTCTATCATTTTAAATATTATATTTAGTTAAGAATATATTAATATAATTTAAAATAGATCTAGGTGAATTACAAAATAAGTATAATTTTAAAGTGAATATAAACTCATTAAAAATTCCCATCTCACATGTGATCAGTGCAAATTTTTTCTACTACTAAAATAACAGCAAATAAATAAATACAATAAATTTCGTATCACGGTGAATAGATGCCCATACCAAAACCTATTTAAAACATCAAAAAGTGGTCCAAACGCATTCATGATTTTTTTTTTTTTTTTTTTTTACAGGAGAAATTTGAATAATGGTCAAAATAGACGCCGCTTGGGAACTTTCCTGGACTTTGGCGAGGTGTTTTATTTAATGATCTGCCAGCGCTGCCGCTTCATAAGCAATTCCAACCAAAATATTAATATTCGAAAAGGTAAAAACAAATACGTGCTTTATTTTAATATTTAACCTCCATGGACTCCACTTCTATGTTGATGCGGTTCCACATAACCTCTTAATTTTTTAAAATATTGATGAATGATTCAAAATTCAATTCATTTATTATAGTTAATATTATTTATTTATTTAGAAGACCAAGTTCATTCAAATCAAATATGTTCATGAGTCATATTTGCTTAAAAATGTATATATGCATGTGTAAATTAGGAAAAATGTTTAGATCCATTCACATATGTAGTAAAATATAATAGTATTTTAGAAAATCATTTATCCATATAGTAGTAATATTTTAGATAATTTTCCAAAATAATTTATATATTGAAAATTCTGCTTAAATTTTTTTTAATATAAAATAATTTCATTATGTTGATTTTATATATTTATAGATTAGATTCATATGTAATAATACTAAACAAATGAAAGGATAAATGATGCTAAATATAATAAATTAAATTTTTCATCAACTATCAAGAAATTAAAACTAAAAAAATTTGCATAGAAGTAGGGTTTTATAGAAGCAGACACATCTGCAGACAAGTCGATTAGCTACTACTATTTTATAATTAGTATCTCATATATATAAATATCTGAAGCATAAATATCTCGTATGTATGGTTTTTACATTTTTCATTTTTTAACATTTTATTTTGAATTTTAAAAATAAGAGCACGTAAAATATGCAAGTGCACCCAAGTGCATCAAATCGAGTTCCTCCATATTTGAGCAAGTTGACCAGTATATTGCTTGGATTGAAATGATCTTAAGTATTCTATTGAAGTAAATAATTTTAAACAATGCTAGCAGTTGAACCATATTGATTCCATTGTAAGAGTAAGCTCCATCGTCAGATTCCAAGGAAAAAATTGCGGTAAGTTCGACCCAAGATGTATCAATGAGAGAGGCGTTCGACCGCCATGTGCATCCCATCCTTTTTATAAACCTAAACTCATCAGTACTGGCTGCGACTCACACACAGATCAGAAGATAATCTAGAGAGAGAGAGAGATGGAAGAGGAGAGAGAAGTGAAGTTGCATGGGCTTTGGGCGAGCCCTTACTGTACAAGGGTGGAGATGGCTCTTAAGCTGAAGGGTGTGGCATACGAATACGTGGAAGAAGATCTGTCGAACAAGAGCCAACTCCTTCTCAAACACAATCCTGTCTACAAGCTCGTTCCCGTCATGCTTCATCAGGGCCGACCCGTTTGCGAGTCTCTCATCATCCTCCAATACATCGACGAGACATGGAAGGGCCCTTCCTTGCTTCCTCAACATGATCCCTATCTCAAAGCCAGGATCCTCTTCTGGACCTACTTCTGTGAACAACAGGTGACTCATTCACAACTTCTCCCCGTCTCCTCTTCTCACTTCTCATTCATCACAAATGACTAATTTTTTGGTAATTAATATTTCTGTGGGACTGTAAGATAGAACGAGCAGTAAAAAATAAAATATTTTAAAAATTGTGTGATTAATAAAAAATAATAGAGATAAAATTGAAATCATTAGAATTGTTGGGTGGAAATCTGATTGGAATGTTGATGTAAAATTAATAATATAGGATTGCTGGCTCATTAAACGATTGGTGGGAAAATGCAAAGAAAATACATTTTCTATGAAATCCCATGCCAGCCCACCCATATGCATATCCATTTCCCATGAAAGCCAGTTACTTTCAGATAAGCTAAAAATCTCTTTTTATACGTGCGGCCAAGCCCTAGATTCTTAAACCCCGGTCGGCCAAACATCTGGTTATTAATATTACATATTTGTACGTTGTGCAACCAACAAATGATCGATCAGAGGCCACCAAAACATGTTGAGGATGTCCGCAATTGTTCCATCCCAATCTTGTTTAGGTTGAGCGGGATTTTTAATTCAAACCCAAATTCACCCACATTCGCATATCTGTGACTCAATTTCAATTAGCCGGCGAAAAGAAAAGGTGCAGATGCTTGATTTCTTCAAACCAATTTCCTTTTGGATTGATTGAATGAGAAATCAATAGCCAGACCAAGGAATCCACTCATTCATTTAGTTGACTGGCTATTCAAAACCAAGACCGCTAATACCAGCTAGATTGGTAAAAGTCCTGGCTCGTGTCTAAGATGTTGGGATTTTGATCCCACGGGGAGCTGATAATCTGGGGAAACATCATTGAAAACTTAGAAAGTAAAAACGTTTTGAGATGAGATAGGTGGGATGAAATTATGCTGTTGTACATTGAAATTTCAGAAAATATCTTAGGAATTAGATAAGTTATATGAAATGGAAAAAAATTATGAGAAACGGAAAAAGTACTTGTTTTATATGGTGGATATAAATTGGAGGTGCAACTCTGTACCGGGTAGATCCGAACCCGCCCAACCCGATTTCAAAACCAAATTTCAGTTTACTGTTTTGAGATTTTTCAAATTGGGCTCCATTTCAACCCGAACTCAATACCAAGTTTACATCAAACTAGTACTAAAACCCGACCAATCCAAACTCAATATTTCTCTTAATTTATTCAAATAATTATATTTATTTATGCATTAAGTATTTTAGCTCTAATTATAATAAAATTCTTTTATGTAATTATAACCTAATTAAACTGTAAAACGTTTACTCTAAAACCCAAATGTCATCTGTTTTTATCCATAAAAGTTGAATATATTGCATCTATGTTAACTTTATTTGCAAATAATTACTAATATACCAGCTCTTTAAAATTATTGTATATACTAATTAAATATGAGATATATAAGTCTCACTTTATTAAACTTTAAATAGTAAATCATATAATCTCATTTACTTTTCTTACCATGATTGTTAGTAGGTAAAGTCATTGTCCTCATTATACTTATACTTATTTTTAATTAAAAGACCAACTTTAATCAAAACCAAAAATCTCATATGTCATATAAATATATTCACATGCCAATTATTCACATGCAAATGAACTAATGTTTAAAAAATTTATTATATCTACTGTTAACTTCAATTTCTATTGATTTAAAAGTAACTCGAATTTTAACTTGAAACTAAAACCACAAGCAATGTAAACCCGGTCCAAACCAAATTTTGTTTTATTTTTGAGATTTTTTCAAATTAGGCCCAATTTCAATTTGAGTAGAGAGAACCCGAAACCAATACCGAGCTTATATCAAACCGGTACTAAAACTTGATCTTGTACGAACCAATATAAACCCGGTCAAAACCAAATTCAAGTTTTACTTCTTGTGTTTCTCAAATTAGGCCCAGTTTTAACTCGACCCTAAAAAACTCGAAACTAATTCCGAGTTTACATCAAACTAGTACCAACATACCTGACTCAGTCTGAACCTGATACTCCACTTAATTTATTAAATAATTATATTTATTTTTGCATTAAGCATTTTAACTATAATTATAATAGCTCTTCCATGAAATCGTAACTAATTAAACTGTAGAACTTTTATTCTACAACTTAAATGTCATTTATATTTGTTCATAAAAGTTGAATATATTGCATCTAAATTAACTCTATTTGTAAATAATTATAAATATACTAACTCTTTATAAGTATTGCATATAAAATAATTAAATATGAAATATATGTCTCACTTTATTAAACTTTAAATAGTGATTTTATGTCTCATTTATTTGTCCTACCTTGATTGTGAATATGTAACTTCATTATGCTCATTGTACATATAATTATTTTTTAAAAGACCAAATTTAATCAAAACCAAAGATATCATAGGTTATAAAAAAATATATCTATTTGTAAATTTTTCACATACAAATGCAATAATGTTCAAAGATTTGGTTATCTCTGTCATTAATTTCAACTTCTATTGATTTGAGAATAACTCAAATTTTAACCTAAAATTAAAATTGCAACTAATGTAAATCTGGTCCAATACTGACCTAAACTTGGATTCTAATATTAGGAATCCAAACCCAGTACAACTTAACGTGAGTTTCCACCCTAATATAAATCCTAGTATTGGGAAGATTGGTGCATGCGTGCAAGCCCATAATCAATGTGTCATGGAAATGCAAATTCCATTTGACAAGATTGGCACGTGAAAATCCGCCAGTTATCAAAGCAATTTGTAGGGCCATGATCTTTCTTAGGCCGGCCTATGGCCCCGAAACAATTTTTTTGACTTTTTCATAATACTGTTTTCCTAAGTGAATTCACATCTAATTGGAAGTGGAATGAAGTTAATGCGCTTTACTCTTTCATTTGTAGCTGGATTACCCCTTGGGTTGGTCTAACTTGAATCTATTCTGTTTAGTTTTTTTTTACTAAGCCGCATCTGAGGTTTTTTTTCCTTGATGACTTATCAAATAAAATGAAAAATTCTTTCATTCTCCCCGATCTTATTAGCTTAGTAGTTGATTCATCTGCCTATTTTTTTTTCCCATTTTGGGGATGTATGAGTTTTTTGTTATTTGAAAATTATGGGCATTTTAATCATTTTTATAAAATGCTCATGAATTTGAAATTGAAAAAAATAATTATACATCTTCAGATATAGTAATACTTGCCAGATGAATTAAATTCATTTCGGAAAAAAGTTTATAAAAAAATTAATAAAAATGATTCTGAGCCAACCTAAAATGTCCCCATTTTAGGCTCGCCAATAATGATCAGCGGGCATCCATTTTTGTATTTCAATTTACATTAGTCTGACCACAACGGTTGCATCATCATGGTAAATCTGCTGACGTGAAAGACAGAGTCGTAGGTTTCACATCTCTCTTTTTTAGGTTTTCCAATTCTTTCAGTACGAGGTTTCATACAAAATTAAAATGGTTTTACAATTCTCTATCTCTCTTTTTTAGGTTTTACAATTCTCTCAGCATGGGGTTTCATACAAAATTTTTCCTACTATAAGCGTTATAGAAAAATTTCCTTCATATTTTGAGGGGTTGTAAATGTACATGATTAAAATATTAGTTATCACATTGTATAAAAAATTCCAATAAAAACAAATTTACATTAGTGTGCAAGTGCAAAGAACACTTCCTCGCAAAAAAAAAAAAAAAAAAAAAATCATTGCAAGTTCGTTTGGATCGGTGTGTGGTACTTAATTAATTCTTATTTTAATTTCTCGTCGACCAGCTTACTTAAGTAATGATACTTGAGGGTATGAATGTGCAGCTGGTTCGTTGTTTGGTTGAAATTGTGACATACGAAGGGGCTAAACAGAGCAAGGCAATTGCCGAGTTTGAAGAGAATTTGAAGGTGTTTGAGGAGGGGATCGAAAAGGAATTCTTGGGCGGTACAGGTGGGAAGAAGCAACGGTTTGTGAATGGTGGGGAAAGCCCTGGATTGCTTGAGTTGATGGTGGCAGCAAACTGTTGTTGGCACAAGGTGTTTGACGAGATGTTCGGATTGGAGCTGGTGAGCAAAGAAAGGCATCCGGTCGTGTCTTCGTGGCTGGATGCTTGCTCCGATCATGAGGTGGTCAGATCTACCATGCCTGATCATCAAAGGCTACTTGCATATGCTGCGAGAGTGAGAGAACGGCTACTGGGCCTCGGATCCTCATGAATTGCTTTTCTTCATCCGCCCCGAAACTCATACGATATATATCTGCAGGTTGTCACATGTAAGAATAAGGTTTCCTATGATTTCAAATTATGTAAGCACGATAAAAACCTATGATTTCAAGTGGAATTGTTAAATAAACAATAATAAATAAAACGGATGAAATATATACCCTTTGGGTGTGTTTGGTTGGAGGTAAAACTTTTGATGAAAAGTTTCTGGAGTAGAAGTTGTCAAATCAATAGAAAATGATGTGATATAATAGGAGTAATGATGAGGAGTAAAGATAATAAAAT
>JAXCLR010000092.1:49149266-49194015 GCA_035584095.1 Annona squamosa
TGAAAAAATAATTAAAAAATAGAGTAATTATGGAGAGTGAAAAGTTTTAGACTGAAAAGTTTTAGTTGACATTTTTTTTTGCGAAACGAACGCACCTAAAATCGTGAAAATGGGTCCCATTGGAACCGGTTTTGATACCCTTTGTAAGGCCTGCTCCAATGAGGCGTGTCCTTAAACTTGTGTCCGTTACTCTGCATAATGCAGAGGTTTGCCTACTTATCATTCCTCATAAAGTTTACTCGTAACCCGGCATACAGGAAACCTAGCATGTGCAGGAAGGATTGCACCATAATTATAATATAGTCCACTATAAAATAGGCTTTACGTGTATTAAAATGTAATAACATATTATATAATGATTTATTTATAGAAAACATGTTTTAAAAAATTCTAATGTTACACTTGTATTAAAATGTAATAACATATTATATTATCATTTATTTATATAAAAGCATGTTTTAAAAAATTTTAATGTTCCACGTGTATTAAAATGTAATAACATATTATATTATCATTTATTTATATAAAAGCATGTTTTAAAAAATTTTAATGTTGAAAATACAACTTTCAAATTGATATTTATACCACACTATTTTATTATATTGATTTTTTTCTATTTTACACATTTTTGGTTTGAATGAAAAAGTCAATAATTGTACATATAATGAGTCTAGTATCTATTAATTTTATTATCAAATGAGCCTTAAATAGACTACATCATAATTATGATGTAGTTTAAATCCACTTGAATGTCATATGTAAATATCTGCTTCTATGAAACTCTCTTTCTATGTAACTCTTTTTATTTTTAAAATTTTGATAGATGATGAAAAATTTGTTTCATCCATTGTATTCAGTATCATTTATAGTATCCTAAAACCCTTTTATTTTTTTAATTTCACTGTATATAGGTTTTATCTATTAATGTATAAAATCAATGTAATAAAATAATTCAACACTAAAACATCAACTTTAAAGCAGTTTTTTCAACATTTAAACAATCTAAAATATCAATAATATGTGGATAAATAATTTTATAAAGTATTGTTATATTCTAATACATGTGTAAATAGATCTAAGCGTTTTTCATGATTTACACGTGAATATATATATATATATATATGTATAAATACACACACCAACAAATGGAGCCTTGTATATATGTGACTTAAATGTGGCCAGTAAGGGATAGCTTTTTAAAATAAAAAAATATAGAAATACAGTAAAATGGTAAAAACTTAGTAGATGGGTTGGATGCATCTAGGAAAATATGTTTACAAAAAAATTTAAAAATAAATAAATAAATACAAAGGGTCATCACATATTAGGACAGGACAAAATAATGGTCCTGGTTCATTCCGGAGTTTGACCAGGTCCTTGTCCGAACTCCCAAACGTAGGTAGTGGTGAGGACAAGGACAGGAGAAGTTGGATGCGTTGCGGGCTTCTGTGAAATTTCAATGAAAACTTATTGGAGGTTTACTGATCACTTTTTTAATTCGACCGAGTCAATCACATCATATCATAGCACAGGAAAATAAATCCCACAATATTGAGGTGGGAGAGTTGATGCAACTACTTATATCTTGTCTATCATTTTCTTGCCATTTCTATTGTTTTTTGATTTCCAAATTAATGCTATGTATGGTGAATGGACCAATACGCCGTGTCTCCCGCCTCGATTGATTGATTGTTTTTTTTTTTTTTTTTTGGATCAAATCGATTGACTGATTGATTGTTGGACAACTAATATTGAATTCAATACATTCGATTCCTTTATACATTAAAAAAAAAAGGCACGTAAGAGACCCAATTCGGTGCAGCCGGTTTTCATCCGCTTTATTTGAATTAACTAAATATGTATCTTGGTTCATGAAGTTTTTAATTAAAAGCTTTCAAATTGTGATATCTATCAAATAAATTTAATGCGTTTATATGGACTATCAAATGATAATTACATATTTATATTTGGATGAAATTTAATACGCTCTTAATTAAATAAATTGTTCTAAATCAAATAGTTCAAATTTTTGAATTTTAATTAATTAATATTAAGGTGGAACCTAACCAAAAGGTGCACTGGGCTCAGTCCTGGTCTGTTCACCGATGAGATGGTACCAGAATATAGGAAGAAACATTTTTTTCGTTCCTAAAAAGTAAATTTTTATTTTTCATACTAAAATTTTAAAAATTCCTATACAACTCTACCGTTATCAACACACAGCAAAACTTTTCATCCTGCATCTCATTATGCATCTTATTTCATCCTGCATCTAAATGGGCCTATTTCATCGTGTCAGCAGATAACAAATAATGCTAAATATAAAATAGAGAATGTAAATGTAATGCAAATGATGCAATTGCAGAAAATAAATATGCAATGTGGAAAGTGGGTAGAGATAAGGGAATGGATGTAAAGGGTAGGAGAGTAAGAAGAATTATGCATGTTATGCAATGTAGGAATTAAATATGACGCAAGTAAAGAAATTAAACGTGTAAATAAAAAAGATAAAAAGATATAAAAGAGTGGGTTTAAGATCCCATATGCAAATAAAGAGGGTAATTTGTAAATATATCCACTTAGTTTGGTTGAAATTACAAATATACCACATAGTTTTAAAAATTATAAATAACTCCACATAATTTAACAATAATTGCACCTGTTATAGCGTCATAACTGCACCGTTACGACACAAGTATATTTGCAAAATTTATGAGTATATCTTCCATTTCAATTACAAATATACCTACAAAGTTTTCATATCTTTGCAAATATATTTATGTTATAATAGTACAATAATGGTGTCATAATAATATAGGTATATTTGCATTTTAATTAAATTGTATCAGCAGCATTACGACTAAGACGGGGCTTTCCGTACACGGGTCAAGTCACAAATCCGGCAGCATAACGGCAGCATATTATGCTGGAATCCATGGACCCGCGTGCACCCGACTTGTCGGGGCGTTAACTCGAACATGCATGCAAAAATAAAGAAAATCGGAGTCGCCACTGATCTTTAAAGAGATATCAGCTTATGTTTAATGAAATAAGGCACTAATCGTATAAAGTCTAGGTTCCGGCCTTCGAATTGAAGTAAATATAGCAAAATCTGCCAACCCGAAGCGGTTTACACGGTGTGAAAGTGGGAAAATAAAAAGATTTGAGATAACGGGAGAAATGGAAAGGGGGAGCGTCGAGGAAAAGCGTGGAGCTCGTAGAGCAGGAAAACCAGGACGTCGGGGCTATGCTGCAGACTCCCGTCCTCTCCTCCGGGATGCTTCTCCAGGTGTGCTTTGAGGAGGGGGGCGCACCCCCTTTTATAGGTGTTGGAGTGGGCTTTGGGCCAGTTGAGGTCATGGACTTAGTCCATGGGCTTGAGTTTGAGGTGAGATCGTGGGCTTTGCGCCACTTGAAGGATTGGACTTGGTCCATGGGCTTGAGCTTGATGGGTAGAGCTTGAGGTGAGAGTATGGGCCTCGAGCCACTTAAGGTGTTGGACTTGGTCCATGGGCTTGAGCTTGGCTAAACCCGTTGCTTTGGGTGGGTCATTTGTAAAGGCCCAAAGTTGTGGAGAAGTTGCTTCTGAGGCTTGGTGGGCTGGATCTGGTAGGCTGGAGCTTGGCTAAGCCCGTTTGTTGCGTCTGGTGAGTTGATCTTAATGGGCTGCATTGTGGAGCCCGTTGAGGTGGCCTATAGGAGCTTTGCTCTTTGTGGGCCAGACTTGGTTTGTTGAAAAGCCTGCTTCGAGGCTTGGTGGAGCTTCGCTCCCGTGGGCTGAGTGCGGAAGGGCCCACTTAGCTGGCTTGAACTTCTTTTTTGTCTTGAATTTCCTTGGGCTTAGAATTTATCTCAATTCATCCATCTTTGGGCCAAATGTGGGGTGTCAACAGCTGTCCCTTTTGCCAGAGGCGTCTTGGCAATGAATGACAAAATGTCGGACACCCCACTGACCTAAATAGTTTTCAGGTCCCTGGGCCGTCTTGCAATTTTCACAAACTTGTGGCGATTTTTCTATAAATTTGAATTTGGGAGTGGCTTTTGTAAAAAAGACTTTCATGGGTTGTCTTGCAAAATTTGTCTTGCTAGACCACTTTGCATTTTCCTCGAATTTGAGCAGTTTTTTGAAATTTTGAAAGATTATTGGGGGCTGCTTATAATTCCTCCCCTTTTAGGGTTCCGATCGTGGGTCCCCCTTCCTAGCAGTTCCTTTCTCATCTCCTTGTCACCCCCGCCAACATCGCACGCCCATGGTTTCTCTGGCAACGATTGACGCTACCGCTGCCGGCACTGTGTTCTATTAGTTTTTTTCGGTACCGATCGGCGTTACCGCCGCCTTCGGTCTCATCTCGGAGTGCTGCTATCGTTGGGGCTTGCCTATTTTTCGACCGCCATTGCTGAAACCCTTTCTGCCGCCGTGGTCGGGTCTGTCTGCTTCTCTGCTTTTGGCCGTCTTTGTCGCTGTCGAGGCCGATCATTGCTGTGGTCGTGCCGCCGCTGCTGTTGAGGGCTTCTTCCAAGCTTCTGGTTGCTTTCTTTCCTGTTCGTCAGCCGCCCTTTGCTTCGTCTCCGGCGACAGGTAGGTCGCGACTTATTACAGCTGCCTCCCAAGTTTCTCCTTCGTCGTCATTGCTATTCGGGACACCGCCTCAGCCACTGTTGTTGCCGAAGCCAACGCTACCTGCTAGCTTCTTCCTTATTTTCAGCCGCCGTGTCTACGACGTTATTGTTGTTTGGTCGCGCCGTCACTTAGTTGCCGCCGCTTTCTGGTTGCCGTCAGGCTTTTGGCTTGCCTTCTCTGGCGCCGGCCTCGCCTGCCACTGCTGCCCTTGTTGCCGAGGCTACTTGGTTAGGGCTTTCGTTCGGCTGCTTCTGCCGGTTAGAACCACTATCGCCATTGAAGACACTGCTTTATCCGCCGCCGGAGCTGTCGCCGCTACCAGTTAAGGTTGCCGTCGTAGTCGTCTTCGGCCCAAGTTGCTTCGGGAGGTTTGGCTTTTTTTTGTTGATTGCTTTTCCTCATTTCTGTACTTTATTTGCATCATTGTTTATGAAAGAATGTCTCAAGATTATTTTGAAGCTAAGAGAGATTGCTAGGAGACTGCTTCTCGTCATAGTTGAGCTGTTTATTTGGAAGGGTGGTCCCCATCTTTCCTTTGTTGAAATTTGACTTGAGCACCATTTTCCATTAGTTGTAGTGGTCTCATTGCTCGAATAAAAGAAAGAGGGTGATCCCTTGTATGTCTTTGCTTTTAATCCCGTGTACGGATATCCCTTGTATGTGATTGTCACCTTTTGCACGTAGAAGCAATTTTTATAGACTTATCCTTGTTTGTTGTGGCTACCATGATGACTTTTCTCCTTTCTTGAATTACTTGTGCCTGTCTACATGGTTTCTTCTTATGTGGTCGTGTGTTGACTTTCCCTTCTTCTATATCGCATATGCTTGACTGGGTAGGTATCTCTTTGGGTTTCATAGCTTCTCTGTATTACCTGAGTGGCTCCGACCTCCGTCATAACCTCTCCCTTTTTTCCTCTTCTTCTTTTTTTGTCTTTTTTTTATTTTTTTGTTATTTTTTGTTATTTTGTTTATTTTGTTTTGTTTTTTCCTTACAAGCTTGAAAAGGTGGAGTAACTGACCTTTGTTTCATTACTTGTTGGCTTGTATTGATCCATTATCTTTTCTGTTGTAGTCATCAAGATGTCTTCTAGAAAGGAGTATGGCCTACATCCTCAGGATAAAGCAGTACGGGTCAAACTTAATAAGCCAGGCGGATCGGTGAACATGCCCATAGAGATTCCAGATGACGTAGTTGGATAAAGCAAGAAGAAGGCCCGAGTTTCGACTTTGGGAACTTCCTTAGCCGGGCACCATCGTGCCAAGTTTCCCTTTCGTCGCCCTACTGATGCTGCTTCTATCCCACTAGAAGTTAGTTCGGACTCGGTCGAGGCAGAGTCGAGCTCGGGGGAGCATGATGACACGTCTTCTAATGATATTTTCTATTCCCTAGAGGGTGGGTCATTTGCTCAAGGGGGTGGTTCTCGAGCCTAGGCGACGGACTTCTCTTTTCTTGATGAAGGGCTCGCCATGCCGGCGGAGGAATTCTCTGTTCAAGAAGGCGATCCGATTCAGATTGATCCTCCTGCTCAAGAAGGAGGGGATCTTGTTCAAGAAGAAGGATCTCCAGGCTAAGGAGAGGGGCCTGCACATATCGAGGAAGACGAGTCTCTTGAAGAACTGCCAATCGACGAGGAGATGGCTCCTATTGATGAAGCAAGGTCCCTGGCAGTGGACGAGGAGCCAGCTACCCCCAGGGCGATTTCTTTGCTTGTATCGCCTTTAGTCCGCTCGAGTTTAAGAGAAGAACCTTTCTTTGTCCCCTATGAGGCCAATGCCCTTGAGGTGGTGTCGGCGGGCAAGGTATATGTCTTTTTTTCTTCTCTTTTATTTGAACATGTACATTTTTTATGCTTGGTTGACCTTTTAGTCCTTGTCTTTACTGCAGATTGACTCCCATGTCACTTATTATTATTCTTGGAATAAGGTCCGTTCTTGGTTTGAGAAGTTGTTTGCCGCTCACCGGGACATTTTGAGTCGAACTCCATTTCATAGATTAGCAAGCCTTAAGTCGGTCTTAATTTCTCGGGCCTTGAAGACATCTCTGATTGAGCAATGGCGGCCGGAGACTCACACATTTCATCTGCCTATTGGATGTGGAGATGCAACTGGGGCACCCTTGTATGGCTCGGGAGGGAATTGTCCTTTCCTCCCTTGATCCGATCACCGTGGATGACTGCTTGGCTTTGATCGGGCTAGAGGCCTCTTCTTCTGAATCTTTTCCTTTAGAAGAATTGTGGAAGTTCTGGGACCAAGTGAGGGTGGAGGAGGCTAGTCCCGAAGCCATTGAGCAGGAAGTTCGCAACTTCCTCCTCTATCTTATCGGAGCGTTCTTTCGGGGCAACTCTTCTAGGAATGTGGACTTGAGGTGGGTCCAAGTTTTAAGAGACTTGACTTTTCCTCACCCAATCAGGTGGGGCCGTATACTCTTGAGCTATGTCTTCGTCAACTTGGATGTGGTTAGTCAAGGCTGCAGAAGCTGCTCTGGTCTCTCGCACCTCATCGGGGTATGACTCCTTCATTCTCTCTTTTTTTTTTACCTTAGTGTGTATTACTTCTCGTATCTTTTCTTTTCTTTGGCAGCTATGCTTTTATGACTATTTCTCTGTCGAGTAGCCCCAGAATGACTCTCTTGATGCCCTTCCCCGAGCTGCTCAATGGGGAAAGTCTCGCAAGACTCATATTCCTCCTATGATGTGGCGGTCCTTGATTAGTAACCTATCTGAAGAACAGGTTTGCCTATTTACCACCTTCTTCCTCTCTTTTCTTTATCTTGATCATGACTTGACTTATTCATTTCTTTTCCTTATGGCAATTTCATATTGCCCCATACGCTTGGTGGATGTATGATCCGATTATTATTGCCATAGCGGGAGAGTCTACTAGCCGCTTCCTGCTTTCTAATGGGGTTCGTGCCACTTGGTACTTTAGGGATAGGTTGTTGTAGAAGTTAACGGGTGACAAGCGAATCCCATTCAATTTCAATAGAGGAGCTCCACCAATGTTAGGATAGATGGGGGTTGGAGAATTTTGAGTTACCCGAGGGAGGATATGACCAATGGTACTCAGTGTATGGGTGTCATGTCCTGGCTCCCGATCTTATCTCAGATGGTCGTCATGAGGCTTTAGGTGGCGACGTCCTTGCTCGAGTTAAAGCTGTTGGTGGGATGCCTTGAAGATTTTTCTTCATCTTTTCCCTCTTTTGGTCGAATTATAAATCTGAATGCTTGAATGTCCATTTTTTGGTTGTAAAGCCATGTAAATACCGGCTCATTTTTTTTATGACTTTCTTGTCTTGTGGTTTGGATGGCCTATGTGATATGTTGCTTTTGCAGGGCATTGATCTTGTAAAATTTTTTTTCTTAACGTCCCTTGTAATGCTTTGATCATTTATAGGCTGTAGGCCATTGGAAATTCTGCATAAGGGTGCTGTGAAAATTTTTATATATATAGACCTACAAACTTTCCAGGTCGTTCGGTGTTCTTCTTCATTTTCGCGACCCGCGAACAGAAATACCCATTTCGCACATTCGTCCATATTTCTTCCGTTTTTACGCGATTTTTTGTCCGTGCGAGCCGAAGTCTTCCTGCCATGCTTCTTTTGCACTTGTCCTTCACTACAAATAGGTTGCTGCAGCGCGTTTTCAGGTATTTCCCCTTTTTGCTCATTGACTTCTTCCGGATCGTCTTCTCTCTCATGGTACCATGGAATGTCAGCTTGCTTGAGTACAGATGTACTTGTTTGATCGATGATTTGCCGCTGCTCAAAATTTCCATGCCTTTACGCCTTCTTCAGATGAGTGGTTGTCAGTGTATTGCCCGAGATTTATCCATGTTTGCTTGTTTGTCTTTTTCTGGATTGTCTTCTCTTTCATTGGATTGCCCAAAATGTCCGCAGGCTTGATCATGGAAGCGACTTTCAAATCCGAGTTTTGCTACTGCAAAGATATGGGTTATCCACGAATGGCTTTGGTCTTTTCATTATCTTGTGCCCAATTTCCTTCTCCTTTCAATTGAATTTTTCCTTTGCAAATCATTTCACGGGGAGGTTTGCCATTCCCGAGTCCATTTCGGTGGATATGTGGTTATTTCATCTCCCATTTAAACCCTTCAAATGGTGCTTTCATGGCTACTTTTATTGATCTATTTCCGCTGTGTATTTGTCATTGATTTTCATGTTCGTGGACTTCCGTAGTTGCGTTTGATCTCTTCCTGCTTCATGACTGATCTTGATGGTAATGGAAGTAATTTTCCATTTGCTAATCGGGAGTACAACTTTGCCAAAACGGGGATCTCAAGTTGTACATTTTTTTAGTTGGAACCATACCCACCATGATGACCGAGGTGACTAGTGACTGTCGTAGTTGGATGAGCTAGCTTGCTACTAATATGCGTCTTTGGGGGCTTGCCGCGAATGGTGTCATATCAACCCATAACATCCTTGCCTGAGTTTCCTCAAGGCTTGCATCACCATGATCAAATGTGGCACTTTTCGTTGGTTTCCTTCAAATAAAACCGTTTGATTGGGTATGCCAATTGTAATCATCCGTGTCTGCGGACTAATATGTGCTACCCACTTGGTCATCCAATCCCATCCCAAAATTACATCCAGGTCTCTCATGGACATCACTACCAAGTTAGCGACATCACTAGTCCCTTAATGTCCATAGAACATGCATAACATACACTTCTCACAGGAAGACTACCTCCCATTGGTGATGTTATAATTAACTCTTCCACCAATGGCCTCGTTGGAATGTTATTCTCTTTGACAAACTCATATGCAATAAATGACAAATCTGCACCAGTATCAAACAAAGTTCTGACATAGATATTGTAAACCTTTACAATACCTGTAATTCTGTCTGCTGGTATCTGAGCTTGTCCCGGGTGCAGTGCAAAAATATTTGCCAGCTGTCTTGCCCCATGATTTTGCACATTCTGTTGTCGCCCCACTGGTCTCCCCGCTTGCCTATTCTGATTTTGAGATTGCTAGGAAGTTGGTGCTCCAGTGGCAGTACAGAAATTGGCCATATGCCCTGGCATTTTACACCGAAAACATATCACTCTCATCGGGCAACTCTCTGGTGAATGTTCAGTCTCTCCGCACTTGTGACAAGTGCCAGGTGGAAGGCGACACTGTCCCTGGTGGAACCGGTTACATCGCTTGCACTTCTTTTTCTGCCCATTCGTCTTATAAGATCCTTTGCTCTTAGACCCTTGACCTGCTGAGGCCCCAGATGTCTGCAGTGGCTTTTTATTTGAAGTTCCTCCTTCAATAGATTCCCCCGATCTCTTCTTTACAAACATCTTACTGAGCTGAGCTATTGTTTTCTCAGCCCACATTGCTCGATCCACTGCCTTGCCATATGTGTCGCATGTCTCGGCCATCACCATGTCTCGAATGCTTTCATTGAGACCTTTTTAGAATCTTCGTATTCGAGCATCATCATCTTCCACTAGATTAGGGGCGAATCGTATCAAGGATGAAAATTTTCTTTCATAATCAGCCATAGACATCTCTTCTTGTTTTAACTCTGCGAACTCTCGAGCTTTGATGATTCGAACAGTTTGTGGAAAAAACTTCTCATAGAAGGCATCCGAGAATCTTTGCCATGTAATCTCTTTCTTCTTGCTCTCAAAGATTCTCTTTTGTGTTTGCCACCAACGGTAAGCATCTCCATCCAACTTGAATGCAGCAAATAATACTTTTTATCAATCCGAACATTCAAGGAACTCCAATATTTTGTTGATAGTCAGTAACCAATTCTCAACTACCGTGCTATCACCTCCTGAAAAAGGAGGATGTTGCTGATGAAAATCACTAGCATCCTTCCTATCTCTTTCCTCTCTAGCACGGTAATCTCTAGAGGGCACTATGGTGGGTTGGGATTCAGCGGTTTGCTCTTTCACCCTTAGTCGAAAACCACTAATGTGATCTTGACCATCTTCGCCAACTCTTTCCTCTTGCCCCGTCATATTTGGTTGTTTTCTCTGGCTTACAACTCGTCCTCTCTGTTGGTTTGCAGTCGCAGCTTGATCACAACCAACTAAAGCAGTTCCTTGTTGATGAAGATTTTCATCGATTTTATCTAATCGGGCTAAAATCCTCTCAACGAAACTTTTGAATTGAGCCTTATGTTGCGTCATATGCTCATGAATTATTGGCCTCCTCCCAGAATTCTGGTTGATATCAATTGTCGCTTCGGACGTCAAGTGGTATAAAAACTCCTTGGTTTGCCCTCTGAGATGGTTCTCCTTGGAGTGAGTGCACTCCTTGGCTTAACCTTGGAATAACTCCTGCTTGGGATGTACCCGCTTCGGATATACCAATAGTTGATGGATTAACTCCCTGACCCTGCCTTTGCATTGGGTTAGGTCGTGGAGGATTCCTATGAGAGGCCATGTCTGAAAAGAAACATAACATTTAAACTCAAGAAAACATCTTAAGTTCGCACATAGCCAAACAAATTATATCCATCCACATAAAAGAACAATCCATCGTAAATAAATTTTATTTTCACTGCAAGTTTATTACATCTCAGAAACCTCAAAAGAAAATAACTCAATTTAATCTTCTCTTTTCCTCTGTCCCTTCATTGGACACTTTTTAGCCCGATGCCCAGGGGCCCTACAAATATTACAAGCAATCTCATGAGAGCAGTCCTTCGCCTGATGTCCAGGCTGCATACATTTGAAACAAGTGTTCGACGGAAGCACACACTTTCCTCCATGCCTAAACTTGCACTTAGCGCATGGTAATAACTTCCCCAAACTAGGCAGAACTTTCTCAGATGTAGGCTCTCTTGAGGGTATGGCATGTGTCGGTGAAGGAGATGGCTGGAGGGGCACATTTGGAACAGACATCTGTTGAGTTGGAGGACTTGGCTTTGGGATAGACGAGCTAGACCCACAATATGTCTCATATGGTTCCTCCGGCCCCTCTTTGTCAGTTGATTTGAAATTATCATCCGACTCATCATAGGCCTTAGGCATCTTGCTCGCTATTTGCTTATACCGCTTCCTAGGAACAGGTTGCATAATAGTTGTCTCCTTCCTTATTTGCTCCATCATCTCAGGGGAATCATCAGCAGGCCTCTTAGGAGGTGATGTTTGAGTCTCTGTGGGTTATTTTTGAGTTGCCAACTTTACCCTTAGCATGGCTAACTCTGCGTCTTGTAATATCTGTTTCTCTTGCATCTTTAATATCATGGACGCCAAGTTGGATACCACTCCTTGTAAGGCTTCAAAGTTTAGACGCATCTCTTGTCGGACAGCCTCTTGAGCTCGAAGTAGCTTGAATTTAATTGCGTCCTGTGCCAACCTCGACTCTTTTAGATCATCCCTCATCAGGTCCAACTTCTCAGTGTTGGTTGGTGCCTTCTTAGCACGTATCTGTGCCGCTCCAGGTTCACCATTATTTAGTGCTTTCCCTTTCTTTGAATCTCTCTCAGGGAAACTCGTTCCAAATGTCATTTCTCTGCTCATGAAAATAGTGAACATCAGTTTAATCATTATTTTCGACATCATAGGAAAAGAGAAATTACTCTTAACATGTTTCCATGTTCTCTAGTTTATTCGTCTCTATGCATGGAAATTTGCTCTGATACCATCTGTAACGGTCGGAACTAAAAATCAAGGTTTTTGCCTAAATTTTTGGTCTAAGTCGTTTTAAAACTCTAGGATCTTCCCATACGACGATTAAACCATCTCATTTATGCAATAAGAAATAAACTTGCATTATTACATCTAAATTCATAGAGTTATTACAAACATGCCCACTTCAATAAATTCTTTATATAAAAGTCAAGCCACTTATCACATAGAAAAAAAATAAATAAAGAGATTTATTCATTAGCACGCCACCACCATCTCATTGGCCACCATCCTCGGGATCATCTAAGAATAAAAAAAAAAGGGGTAAGTTCACAAGAACTTAGTAAGTAGGATTATGCCTTCCAATTAAGATCATAAGAACACATCATCTTCACTCAAGTGCTCAACTTTTAAAACCTTTAATACATTTTATATGCTATCATCTCTTCATAGAAGTACTCAACTTAAAATTTGGTGACTACTTTAAATATTTAAGACCTTAAATCCTTTAGGATACTCCTCTATCCCCAAAACTCAAACTTCTGGGCATCATTTGACTAATCTAGCCCTTCCATTAAACTCAAAATGTCTAAATCCATAGGAAATGACCCTTGGATCACTCAAATCGGACCTTCAGAGCTCAATTTACATCAATTTGAAGATGGACACACCAAACGGTGCCACGTGTCCCTCGCCGCCGGCGACTTGGGCTCGCCACCGGTGGTCCTACCCGACTGGGCTTCCTGGTGGGCCGTGCTCCAGGCTTTACCGCCTGGGTATCATCTCTGGGCTCTAAGCCATGGGTTGACTCACTGGATCCTCCTTCTGAGGCTCATCGCAACAGTTGAGCTCGTTTGCAGCTGGGTTCAGCCCGGATCCAGCCCACTCCCTGAAGCCCGTATCATCTTCTGAAAATTTACAGATTCTCCTGCTGTCTTCCGATTTTACAGAAACTCCTTGACAGTTTATGATTTTCAAAAAAACCATTAAGCAGAATTGTAAAATATCCAAAAACTCAAAAATAGGTAGTAACATCCATTTTTTTCATCCGGCCATTTATAAAAGATATATATAATAATATTTTAATATTATTTTCGTATATATATCTCCTTTAAACATCTTAAATGCATGAAAATGCATTAAAAATTCATCTCATCAATAATTTGGCTGACATATTTAATTTTAGGCCATCCGAGCATAATATAACGTACATAATTTTATTTATTAATTTATTTTACTCAAAATAAATTATAATTATGCCATTATGCTTTCTATCTTACCTAAAATTACCTTTATGTTATACATCCTCAAAATTATTGATAAATCATCACATAATTAGTTTAATGTAAATAATACATTTTTCAAATAATTATGTGGCATCCACTCCATATGCAATTAAGCATATAATATCTCATATCATCCCAGTATGATTAATGGCCAATAAAAATCACATATTAGTAAAACCACTAAATAATTATGTGATAAATTCTCATTAAATCATGTCGTAATTAAAGGCTAAAAAGGCAAAATCCACCTTACCTTAAAGAAGAAAATGAAATAGATCGCTTGAACAGATTGGATCGGCCTTTTCCTTTCTCCTGCGGCAACGTTCCTCCTCTTTCCTCTGGTACCTCTATTGAGTACCCAAGCCGTTTATTTATAGCTCACCGGAGGATTCACCGGAGGATTTTCCACTCGAAATTCGATTTCAATTCAAAATTGAATTTCAAGTTCATCGATCACAATCGATCTTAAATCTATTTCAAATTCGAATTTCAAGATCCCTGATCGCAATCCGATCTTAAATCAAATTTTAAATTCAAAATTCAAACTGGTGAGGCTCATAGAGCCCAAAAGCAAAATACATCATTTATACACTCTTTGGAACTCGAACTTGAGACGTCCTCTATCAAAGACTAACACCTTAACCACTTAAGCACCTTGGGCTGTTGAGTTAAATACTCGCAATATTTTATATAACTCAATCCATCATTCTAAGTGGGCTTATTTGGGTCTAGCCCAATAACTTTCCACTTATTTTTTGCCTATTGCTTGGTCAAATGGTCAATGGTCAAGATGCCACATCAGTGGATCAGTTGAATAGTCAACTCATCATTTTTTCCCTAATTATTACAATCTCCCCTCCTTACAAGAATTTCGTCCCCAAAACTTACATTTCATTATAAGGTAGAAACAAATTAGGACATATTTCTCGAATATTTTCCTTGAGTTCCCATGTTGCCTCTTTTTCACTGTGGTTACTTCACTGTACTAGAACATGCTTGATCTTTCGACCCTTTAGTTCTTTCTCTCTGGTGTCAAGAATTCGTATTGGTTGCTCTAGATGCGTTAGATCCCCTTCCACATGATATTACTCAAACTGCAGCACATGAGTTAGATCCGACACATACTTTCTCAGCTGTGAGATATGAAATACATCATGCACTCCCGCCAATGCTGGCGGTAATGCCAACCGATATGCAACTCCACCAATGACGTTCAAGATAACGAGGACTCAATTTCCCTTTTTCTCCGAATCTTATTACCTCTCGAGTAGGCGAGACCTTTAGGAAAACCTTTTCCCCGATTGCAAATTACAAATCGCGTCGTTTTCTATCAACATACATTTTCTGTCGATCCTGAGCGGTCACTAGTCTCTTCCTGATCAACTGCACTACCTTGGTAGCCTGTTCGATCAGTTCTAGTGTTAATATCTTCTGCTCGCCAACTTCTTCCCAGTAAACCGGGGTGCGACATTTCTTGCCATGTAAGGCCTGGAAAGGAGCCATACCAATGCTTGCTTGATAACTGTTGTTATAAGCAAACTCTGTCATTACCAAATGCTCAACCAATGAGCCTTATAAATCTAACGCACAAGCCCGCAGTAAGTCCTCTAATATCTGGATGGTCCTCTTAGATTGGCCATCTGTCTGTGGATGATATGCAGTACTCAGGCGTAACTCGGTGCCCATAGCTGTCTTCAATTTTTGCCAAAATTCAAACACAAATCTTCTATCTCTATCAGAGACTATGGATACAAGAATTCCATGAAGCCTAACAGTCTCCCTCATATACAATTCCGCCATCTGCTCCATCCGATAAGTCATTTGGTAAGGTAGAAAATGCACCGACTTAGTAAGTCGATCTACCACTACCCATACTGTATTCATTCGGCTTTGCGTTTCTGGCAATATAGTCACAAAATCCATCGTGATGTGTTCCTATTTCCACTCTAGTATCTCCAAAGGTCGCAATAATCCTCCCGGTCTCTGCTTTTCTGATTTTGCTATTTGGCAGACCAGACACTGGGATACAAATCTCGCAATCTCTACTCGCATTCTCTTCCACCAGTATCTCTGACTCAAATCCTTGTACATCGTGGTACTACCTGGATGAATAGAGAATCTCGACTGGTGTGCTTCTTCAAGGGATTCTCTTCGGAGTTTTTCATTCCTTGGAACCACAATTCTCTCTTGGAGCATCAAAACACCATCAATCCCTTGTCGAAAACGAGTGGACTGACCTTGATTCATTCTGTCTAAAATGTAACAATACACCATCAATCCCTTGCCGAAAACGAGTGGACTGACCTAGCATGTGCAATAAGGATTGCAACAAAATTATAACACACTAAAATAGGCTTTACGTGTGTTAAAATATAATAACATATTATATAATCATTTATTTATATAAAAGCATGTTTTAAAAAATTTTAATGTTCCACTTGTATTAAAATGTAATGACATATTATATAATCATTTATTTATATAAAAGCATGTTTTAAAAAATTTTAATGTTCCATCTGTATTAAAACGAAATAACATATTATATAATCATTTATTTATATAAAAGCATATTTTAAAAAATTTTAATATTGAAAATACAACTTTCAAATTGATATTTATATTAAACTATTTTATTATAATAATTTTGTTCTATTTTGAGATAGAGTCATACACATATTTGATTTGAATGAAAATGTATAGGTTATTAAAGTCAATAATTGTACATATAATGAGTCGGATATATACCGATTTTATTATCAAATGAGCCTTAAGAAGACTACATCATAATTATGATGTAGTTTAAATCCACTTAAATGTCATCTGTACGTATCTGCTTCTCTGAAACTCTTTTTCTATATAACCCTTTCTATTTTTAAAATTTTGATAGTTGATGGAAAATTTGTTTCATCCATTGTATTTAGCATCATTTATAGTATCCTGGAAGCCCTTTTATTTTTTTAATTTCACTATATATAGGTTCCATCTATTAATGTGTAAAATCAACGTAATAAAATAATTCAATGCTAAAATATCAACTTTAAAGTAGTTTTTTTAACATTTAAATAATCTAAAATATCAATAACATGTGAATAAATGATTTTATGAAGTATTGTTACATTCTAATACGTGTAAATAGATCAAAGAGTTTTTCATGATTTACACGTGAATATATATGTGTGTGTGTGTGTGTGAATATATAATGTGCAGTATCACTGAAATGGGCTCCACATGATCATCGAATCATAATCTATTCTACCCATTATATTTAGAATAATGTATTTTATTACCATACCAATTTTCATCTCAAGCAGATAAGTATATGGGCCTCATCTGAAAATGGTGTAAATTCAATGTAATAAAATAGTTTGATATAAATAACAACTTTAAAATGATGTTTTCAATATCTAAACCATCTAAGGTATGATTTATATATGGATAAATTATTATATAAAATTTCATTATATTTTAATATGTGTGGGACCCATTTTTGAGCAACTGCACCTCTCTTTCTTTATATATATATATATATCAACAAATGTAGCCTTATGCGGCCTTACATATGTGACTTAAATGTGGCCAGTAATGGATAGCTTTTAAAAATAAAAAATATATAAAAATATAGTAAAATGGTAAAAACTTAGTATATGGGCTGGATGCATCTAGGAAAATATGTTTACAAAAAAAAATTTTTTGAAGAAGATGTTTACAAAAAAAATTTTAAAAATAAATAAATATAAAGGGTCATCGCATATTAGGATAGGACAAAATGATGGTCCGGGTTAATTCCGGAGTTTGACCATTGTCCGAACTCCCAACCGTAGGTAGAGGTGAGGACAAGGACAGAAGACGTTGGATGCGCTGCATGCTTCTTTCAAATTTCAATGAAAACTTATTGGAGGTTGACTAATCTTTTTTTTAATTCTACCAAGTCAATCACATCATATCATAGCACAAGAAAATAAATCCCACAATATTGAGGTGGGAAAGTTTTTTTTTTTTTTTTTGATGGAATGAGGTGGGAAAGTTGATGCAACTACTTATATCTTCTCTATCATTTTGTTGCCATTTCTGTTTTTTTTTATTTCCAAATTAATAATATGTATGGTGAATGGACCAATACGCCGTGTCTCCCGCCTCGATTGATTGATTGGTGTTTTTTTTTTTTTTGGGTTCAAATCGATTGACTGATTGATTGTTGGACAGCTAAAAATGAATTCAATACATTCGATTTCTTTATACATAAAAAAAAAAAAGGCACGTAAGAGACCCAATTTGGCGGAGCCCGTTCTCATCCGCTTTACTTGAATTAACTAAATATATATCTTGGTTCATGAAGTTTTTAATTGAAAGCTTTCAAATTGTGATATCTATCAAATAAATTTAATGCGTTTATATGGTCTATCAGATGATAATTACATATTTATATTTGGATGATATTTAATAAGCTCTTAAATAAATAAATTGTTCTAAATCAAATCGTTCAAAATTTTGAATTTTAATTAATTAATATTAAGGTGGAACCTGACCAAATGGGTGCACTGCACTCAGTCCTGGTCTGGTCACAAATGAGATGGTACCAGAATATAGGAAGAAACACTTTTTTACTTCCTAAAAAAATAAAATTTGATTTTTATTTTCTATACTAAAATTTTAAAAATTCCTATACAACTCTATCGTGATCAACACACAGCAAAAATTTTCACCTTGCATCTCATTCCGCATCTTATTTCATCCAGGATCTACATGGGCCTATTTCATCATGTCAGCAGATAACAAATAACAAGAAGTATAAATTAGAGAATGTAAATGTAATGCAAATGATGCAATTGCAGAAAATAAACATGCAATGTGGAAAGTGGGTAGAGAGAAGGGAATGGATGTAAAGGGTAGGAGAGTAAGAAGTATGCATGTTTATGAAATGTAGGAATTAAATATGACCCAAGTAAAAAAATTAAACGTGTAAATAAAAAAGATAAAAAGATAAAAAGATATAGAAGAGTGGGTTTAAGATCCCATATGCAAATAAAGAGGGTAATTTGTAAATATATCCACTTAGTTTGATTGAAATTACAAATATACCACATAGTTTTAAAAATTATAAATAACCCCACATAATTTAATAATAGTTGCACCCGTTATAACATCATTATTACACCTTTACGACACAAGTATATTTGCAAAATTTATGAGTATATTTTCCATTTCAATTACAAATATACCTACAGAGTTTTCATATCTTTGCAAATATATTCACGTTATAATGGTACAGTAACAATGTCATCATAATATATGTATATTTGTAATTTAATTAAATTGTATTGGAGTTATTTTTAATTTCTAAAATTATGTAGGTCCATTTATAATTCCAGTGAAACAAAATGAGCATATTTGCAAATTATCCGAATAACGATAGCAAGTATAGATATGGAGTTAAAGAAAAGAAATGCAAACATTAAATTCTTTTAGATAATGCAAGTTATTAAAATTTTTTAAATTATGCAAACTAGTCAAACATGCATATTAATTAGATGCATTTAATTATGGAATCAAAATGAGGATCTCATTCGCTACCATAACTACATGGTGGCTGGAATTCTACCATCAATATGCAGCAGTCAACCTCATGCCAATGAATGAACTCTCATAGGCAAATTGGCTTAGGCCAAAGAGAGGCAGTGTTTACCGAGGCATTGCCCTAATAGTAGGTACTGAAGCCAGTCAACGTATTAGCACGATATCCAGTCCTGCTAAGTCCGGGTAATATATTTGCAATTTCTCCCTTGAAAACGAGAGTTTTTATAGATGTCCCGTGCATGGGGATATTTATAGAAATTTCCTCTATAGTGTTACGGTTGTGAACACTAAGAGAAAATAAATTTTTAGAAATGCAAAATTTTATGTTAATTTTCACTAGAATGTAGCTATAAGCTTGTCACAAAAAGACTTCAATGACATTTTTTAAATTCGTTGCTAAAGATTATATTTTTAGTGACAATTTTTGTCACTAAAATGTAACTTTTTTACAACATTCATTATATTATTATCATTGCTAAGTAGGGTTGAGAATTATGATGGGTCAACCTGTGACCCAGCTTTGACCCAACCTATTTTTGTCTAAGTAAAACTAATATGTTTTGACCCAATATAGGGATGGGTCAGAAATTTTGACTCGAATTCAAAAATAGGGTCGGGGTGAGTCAACTATATCCTAACCCAAAGAGTCCGACCAGCTCCGCATATACTAATTTATTAAAAATTATAAGCCTATATTTAAATATTATTATTATTTTCTTTTAAAATTCTCACTTTTTTATATTCAACTCTATCAATAATAGAAGAATTAATTTATTCAGAAAGCAATATAAGAATTAATAAAAATAATTTGTACATAAATAACTCTAATGTGTAATTGTATATTAACCTATTTTAATAAACTTATACTATATTTTCAAATGTTTTGTTTTCTTAATTATGTGTTTTTTAGTAATTAGTAAAATCTTGAAGCATATAATATTTAAATTTAATATAGATTTATATTTACGTATGATAGTATATAAATTCTTAAAATTATTTTATTTGACTCATATTTTTTACCTGACTTGCTATCCCGAAACCGATCCGATACCAACCCGGAGTTTGTCCCGAAACTTATTAAAAAAGGTTATGGTCAAACCGAACTTGTCCCGACCCAGTATAAAAAGATGGTCAAACTCAATTTTTGAAAAGTAGAGTCAAGATTTGGCAAACATTGACCTGGCATGGCTTGCCCTAATTCGCACCCCTATTGCTAAGAGCTAGTTTTTAGGAATAACAATTATTTATATCTCTAAATAAATTTTTTTGACAAAAAATAGTAACTGTCGTGAAAAGCATGTAACAAAATGTAAGTTCTCTTGTAATGGCAGATGTTTAATTATAATATCAATTATCATAGTGTATAAAGAGAAATGATCTTATTGGCTCGAGCTAAGTAAATAAGAACTAGTTTTTAAGAATAACGATCATTTAGATCGCTAAATATTTTTTTTGTGACCAAAAATATTAAGTGTTGTGAAAAGCATGTAACAAAATGTAAGTTCTCTTGTAATGGAAGATGCTGAATTATAATATCAATTATCGCAGTATATAAAGAGAAACGATCTCATTGGCTCAAGCTAAGCAAATAACTAACTTAACCCACTTCAAAAAATATATTTAAAATACTTTTTAATTTTTTCTATACACTTTTTTCTGAGAGTATTTAATATATAAACTAAGTTTTATCATTTTTCGATATGTGTATATATTTTTTGATATTTTTAAATGTAGGGGTATTTTAAATACATATACATAAATGTTTAAAAATTTTCAAAAATAATACACATATTCAAAAATTGTAAAATTTGGTTTATATGTTAAATACACTTTGATAAAAAAAAGTGTATAAAAATATTTTAAATGGTTTTTTGAAGTGGGTTAAATAAATCATTTGCCTAGCCCAAGTTAATAGGATCATTCCTCGTAAATAAATGCCAATAAAAAAATAAAGGGAATGTAAATTAAACAGAAATGCTAGTTGCACCAGAAGTGAAAATATTTGGATGTAGGAGCGATTATTTGGAACAATGATGGAAGTGTTATTGCAGCTACATGTTGGAAATAGAATGATATTTTTGAATAATTGATTATAAAAATACGTGGTTTACTGTTAGGCATAAGATGGCTCGCCGACCTAATGCTTATCAATTTTCTTAAAGATAAGGGACATATTCTATCTAGCCTGAGATTTTTAATAGATGAAAAGATGTTGTATGAATTTCCAAAAGGTCGAATTTTTTTCATGTGTGTCACATAGGTTATAAACAAACTGCACATTCCTTAGTCAGGACTGCTCTAAGTGAAGTAATTAAGATTACGAGTGCAAATTGGGTCGGGTTGACTTGGGTTGTATAAATACAACTGTAATGCACATTGTAAAATCTCAATTCAATTCTACTTTTAACTCTATTTTTTACACTTTAACTCAATCCTATTTTAACCTTACAAAAATTAGTTCGGTTCAGGTTAAGAATCAAGTTAATAAATATATAATATTTGAAATATATTTTAATTAAATCTATTTTTAAAATATAAATTTATATGAAAGAATAAAAACTAATCCTTTTTATGGGAATGTTTTCCAATTTATGACTTGTATGATAATATAATTATTAAATAATCTTATTTCAAAGCAATAATGTCAAGTTAATTTGTATGTACTATGTGCTAATATATGATTATTTTTAATAATCTATTATATTTTACATTAATATATGAAATTGGGTTGGGTCAGGTTAATAATAATCAAACTCAAATCAACCCACTTTTCAAATCGGGTTATATAACTTTTCTTTTTTTAAAATGTCTAACCTAACCCGTTATAAATGGGGTCAAAACCAACCCTATTTACACCCCTAATTAAAAGTAAACATGATGGGATAGGTCAATTGAATGTATCACTGCTCGTTATGTTAGGATAATTTACCTGAATAAATGAATTAAGAGTATAACGTTTTTCCACTTCTTACCTTTAAATTGGAAGGTGAGAGGTGGCATCTCATATTTACTATTAAAAAAAGATAAGAAATTAAACTTTGATTGTTGATGTCAAATCATGGCGTGTCTTCAACCTTACTTGCATACTTTGGGCAATTTTGTAAACATATCCTGACTCCTAACAAAATTATAAGTGCATCTATGTGGTTTCACTGACATTGGAGCCATATTACTGGACATTTAAAATTTATTAAAATGACAAAATGCCGCTGTGAAAACATTTTATATTTTTAATGTATTTCCTATTATAATATTGAAAATTTAATTTTAAAATTATTTATTGTAGAATTTTCAAAATCCGAAATGCAAAATTAATCTGTTTTACTATGAGGGATTTTTAGAAAATAAATGTTTATATTTTAATAGTATTTTCTTCCAATTTTTATTTAAATGAAATATATATATTTATATTGTATATTTTAGTTTTTGCACAATTTTTAACATATTTGCAAATAATAATTTTATTTTTCACAAGATCATTTTTGTCATTTTAATATAATTTTAACGCCAACTGATGACATGCCCCCGACCTTAGTGATGAAAGGACCAACTTAGTTAGAGGTCAGATATATTAAAATTAATTCTAGGACGTGGGACTTTGAAGGGAAGGTGTCGCCAATCCTTTTGAGGTCATCTCTTTAAACTAATCCCTTAAAGCCGTTTTAATTTTGAATCGTGTAACTTCTCACGCAGCACATTGGTACATATATATAATAAGTTGGATGGACAGCTAGCTAGCTTTTACTGAAAGCCACAAGGATCCGAGAGAGAGAGAGAGAGAGATGGGTCAGGAGAACACAGGCAGCTACACCCTTGGAGAAGAGGAATCTTGTGCAGTAAAGTTGCATGCGATGTGGGCTAGCTCGTATTGCATAAGGGTGGAACTGGCTCTGAAGCTCAAGGGCATAGCCTACGAGTATGTGCAAGAAGATCTTTCCAACAAGAGCCAATTGCTGCTGAAATACAACCCAATTCACAAGAAAGTCCCTGTGCTCGTTCACAACGGCCGACCCATCGCCGAGTCCCTCATCATCCTCGAATACATAGACGACATGTGCAAAGACGAGGACCGCCTGTTGCTGTTGCCAAAAGACGACCCTTACAAACGATCCAGATACCGCTTTTGGGCCACCTTCTATGATCGAAAGGTTCATTCTCTCAATCACACCACTTCCACATATCGTCTTTTTTCAGTCACTCACATCAATTTTTGCCTGAAATTTGGTTTTAGCAACCACTTTCTATCGGTTATGTGTCAACAAATCCCGTCATCCGCAAAGAAATTTATTATCCTTGAATCCTTGAAGAAGCCGATGGTCTGCTGCAAACGTCTAACAGCGATCAAACTAAACAGGCTGTGGCAGCAAATTGTTGCCACTTCTATTTAGATTCTTCAATTTGATTCAGTATATTTACAATACAATCTACAAAAGTTTTGATTTTTGACTGTCAAATTTTTCTTTAAAAAAATAAAATTTTGAACAGAAAATTTTAGTTGTCGCGCTTATACCATATAAGAACTGCAGATAAAAATTTCAGTTATCAATCATTTATGTTTTTTGTTACTTAAACAATTATATTTTGATTTTTCCTTAGAAATGTTATCATAATCATAAATTTTCTTAATTACCTACGTGGGAATTACATAATAAAGAAAATTTTCTTTGCCTCCAAAAGCATCATCATAAGGAAGAAAATTTTTCTTTCGATATACATTTCCCTTGTTAATAATGATTTTTCATTTGCTATTAATTATTGTGTATTCTAGTTGCAAAAAGTTTATGGTGAAAGTAAATAAAGAAATTTTGTTACTAAAGAAAAGAGCTTAAGGGTGTGTTTGTTTAACATAAAAAAG
Source organism: Annona squamosa (assembly GCA_035584095.1). Classification (NCBI taxonomy): domain Eukaryota; kingdom Viridiplantae; phylum Streptophyta; class Magnoliopsida; order Magnoliales; family Annonaceae; genus Annona; species Annona squamosa. Next base: position 49,173,196 of record JAXCLR010000092.1, read on the forward strand.
TGTTAACTGAAACTTTTCAATCTAAAACTTTTTACTCTCCGTAATTACTCTATTTTTTAATTATTTTTTCACATTTTTCTACACAAACTACCCTACTTTTCAGTCATTTCTACAGAATTACCCATACAACTAACCTATCTATTTTAACTTTATTCTCTTTACTCATCATCATTACTCTTATTATATCACATCACTTTTTATTGATTTGACAACTTCTACTTTAAAAACTTTTCATCAAAAGTTTTATCTTCAACCAAACACACCCTAATTATCCAACTTTCCAACTTTTAACAAACAATTGCAAACGCAAATTAGCAATTTCCATGGGTTGATTTCACTAACTTATTGATTAGTAATTAACTTAAATGCACTCATGATTTGGATTCTGGGTGGTCGTGATTTATGTAATCACGCAGCTGGTGGAGAACAGTATGGTCATCTTCCGACGCGAAGGCGAAGAGCAGGCGCGGGCAGTGAAAGAGTTCAGAGAAAATATTGCGGTGCTCGAAGAAGGAATTCGAGAGGAATTCTCGAGTGAAAAGCCGTTTTTCCATGGCGAAAAGCCTGGATACCTGGATGTGGCAATTGGAGCCATGGCTTGCTGGAATCCCGTGCTTGAGGCAATGGCTGGGGCAACGCTCATAGACAGATCCAAGAATCCCTTCCTCTCCCACTGGCTTGATGCTTTCTGCAATCTCGATCTTGTCAAGGAGGCATTTCCACCGCATGATCAGTTGCTCGCATTAGCAATGCATGTCAGAAAGCTGCAACTTGAGTCCGCTGCAAAAACTTGATAATTAATGATTTATATCGATCGGTGGGAATTGAAATTAGCTAATTATTGAAGGATGGGTGTCGATATTTTTATATTCCCTTTACATTTCATTTGGAAAGCTTGCTTGTTCAATGTTTGTTTGATGATGATGAAGGTGGCGGCTTGTATCGGGTGTTGAAAGATAAAATAGAGAATGAATACTATACAATTAAAAATGGCACATGTCTTTCCGTAGGCAAGCAATGCAAGTGGATTACGTACAACTTTTCCCTACAATTTTATTTAAAGGATTTAGGTTGTGTATGCATGTTTATATTTTCTAGCAAACCTTATAGGCATAAATATGGACACTGCGAAATTTTCATTTTTAGCAACTAAAATTTTCTTGCAAAAGGTTAAAGTTTGGTTGTTTAATTTCAAAACTCGTAATAATCCAGTAAAATATTAAAAAGTAGAGAAGGCAACGACTCAAAACAGTAGTAAATGGAGACACATCACATCGGCATAATTAATAAACTACTTTTTACTTTCACATAGCAACAGACACTTAAAAATACTACTCCTGTCATTGGTCGGGGGGAGAAAAAAAACTACTACTGTCATGTTCTTCTTGTATATGGAGCATGTCACTAGCAAGTGCCGAGTAGCAACTCATCATCAAATCAAATGAGGGCAAGGGCAAGGGCAAGGGCAAGAGTAGATGGATTGGACGGTTAAAGGCATAGAAGAAAATGCGCATACCAGCATCCCACCAATCACAGGTATGAATCATGGCCTATATGCATATAATATTTTACTAATCATGACTTAAAAACGAGTGGATACATGGATGATAATATTGTTTAGTAATGAATAAAAATAGGCTGCCGCAGCCCCACCAAACTTAAATTGGAAGGGTACCCAAGGAGCACGTGAATAAGAGAGAGAAATGGGACGACAATGTAACAATATGTAGCAGTAGGAAAGAAAAATATTATTTAAAATCTAAAAAATTAAATATCAAAAAATATATAAAAAAAGTTTTATTCAAAATTGAAAAAAAAATTGTCTAAGGAATAGAAGATTTCATCTCACACACGTCGCAATCAAGCCCTTGGATCCTTTACAATACCCATTCAATGAATAATCTATCCATTTGTCCAGATCATTATCGCCTAGGCCACGTCAAATACAAGAAGACAGATGAGAGGGCCGGCATTCAAGTGGAATTCTCTGATTGCCGATCGACCCTCTTATCTTCTCAATGGCTACGTATTCCCAGCGGCTAGTGCGGGGTACTATGTAACCTAATTCCATCATCCAACGGTCCCACACAATATATTTTTTTGATAGAAGGATGCGCTCTATCCCTGAACCCTTTCAATGTGAAAGGGATTAGGGATGGAGCAATCCAAATAATTCATTGTCAAAACATTATCAGTACAAATTTTCTCAAGTATGGCTTGGGAGGAGGGGATTGCCCCATCAAACCCGGTGGTCCATCATTGAGACCGAGACTAAATTAGCTAAGGTGTGCGCTACGGCGTTTCCTTGCCTTAATACATGATGTATAGAATAAAAAGCATTCACATTAAGGATCGACCTGATTTCCTCAATAATAAAGCCCACTGGAGAGGAGATGGGGGTCACATTCACCGTAAAGTTGCATAGGGTGAGAGAGTCAGTCTCTAGCAAAGCATGTGTGACGTTAATCTGGAGTGCCCATCTGATCCCCAGTAAGAAAGCAGTAGCTTCCATCAGTAGCAGTTCAATTACGCCAGTCCTTCTCCACCCACATGCGGCAATGAATGAACCCCGGGAGTCTCTTATCACCGTTGCGCAGGCAAATACTCCTAGATCCTTTGAGCATCGAGCGTCAACGTTGATCTTAACAAACCCCAATGGCGGTTTGAGCCATCGAGGTACCAAATATCTCCCCAATGCCCCCGTCTGAACAAGCATTTTAGCCGTCCTATGTTGGTCTAGAAATTTCGCACACCAGGCTAGGGTATCTGTAAAATTCGGTTGGATTCCTTCCTCTCTGAACTTGTTCCGCAACCACTACATCCTTCAACGGCACAAGATAAACATAGCAAGGTCCTTGGGCCTATTATGCTGCACTAGCAATTCCAAGATTTCCTGTACCGTTATACCTTGATGGACCATCCGTGTAGCCTTCCAGCCAACCCCGTGAGTCTACACCTCAGAAAGAGGTGATTTGCGTCTTCAGTTTCATTCTTGCATAATGCATAGCACGAGTCCACAATAATGCCTCTGCGAGTAAGATTGTGTAGCATGGGAAGGGTGTTAATAAGAAGTCTCCACCCAAAAATGATTACTTTTGATGGGAGTTTTAGCCGCCATATTGCTTTGAAAGTTCCCGCGAGGCCCGGGTTTTCATTCTTTGAGCACAACAGTCTATATGCCGACTTGACAGAGTAGCAGCCGTTGGGTTCATATTTCCAAAAAACACTATCCTCCACGGGTCCATTGGGGAGGGGATCATGTTCACCTCGTGCCAACGCATCTCCCCCATTGCCGCTACCACGCGGTCCTTGTTCCAGGAATTGGTTTCACCATCAATGAAGTAGTTGGCCGTTGCTCCCTCCAGGATTGAAGATGGTAGGGGTCCTGCCTTATCCACCTTCGTCTCAAGCCACATATCTTTGAAGACCCTCACCCGGTTCCCATTTCTGATCCTCCATTTGCATCCCCTCTAAATTACATCTCTAGCCTTCAGAATACTCTTCCATGTAAAGGAATCCAATGGTTTCTCATTGCAAGTCCAAATATTTGTGTATGGGAAGTATCTGGATTTTAGCACCCTATGGCACAAGGATGTGTCACATGAAACTAATCGCCAGACCTGTTTGGCTAGTAGGGCATAGTTGAATTTGTGGAGATCTCTGAAGCCCATTCCACCCGCTCTCTTCGGCTTACACATATCCTTCCAGGCCACCCAGCTCAGCTTCCTATTGCCTTCCTTCTCACCCCACCAGAATTTGCTCAACATCCCGTTAATATCATGACAAAATGATTTAGGAAGTAAAAATATGCTCATTGTGTATGTCAGGATAGCTTGAGCAATCACCTTGATCAGCACCTCTTTACCTCCCCATGAAAGCAACTTACCCTTCCATCCTTGAATTCGCTTCCAAATTCGTTCCTTTAGGCCTTTGAATATTCCTGATTTGGATCTTCCGAGCCAGGCCGGAAGACCCAGATATTGCTGAAAATCCTGTCCCTCGGTTCCAAGAAGTTGAATCATCTTCCTTCTGGCGCGACTTTTCGTATTCGTGCTAAAAAAATTGCAGTTTTGTCCACGTTTACCATCTGGCCCGAGGACTCCGCGTATAGACATAGAATGTCCAAGAGGTTCTTAATATCTTCCCCGCATGCCCTTACAAAGATGATGGCATCATCAGCAAACAGAAGGTGAAAGATCGATGGGCCATTCGGTTGTAGTCTAATGCTGTGGAGTGCTTGACTAGCTACCACATGGGATATCAAAGCCGAAAGCCCCTGCACACATAAAAGAAACAGCTAAGGAGATAGTGGATCACCCTGCCTTAGTCCCCGTTGAGGTTGGAAGTATGATGAGTAGTAACCATTGACATTGACCCGGTATGTAACAATGGTGATGCAGCTCTTGATCCAATCAATCCATACTGGGCAAAAATTCATTGTCACCATCATCTGTTTGAGGAAATTCCTTCATCGCCATCTCTCGCTTACGCCTCCTCTTGCATCTGCGAAGTGAATGGATGGGTTCAAAAGTGATCAACATGTTGTCCGTAATAAGCCGGCCAGGAACAAAAGCACTTTGTTCCTCCCCAATGACTTCGTGGAGAACCGATTTGAGTCTGTTAGCTAAGACCTTGGCCAAAATCTTATAAACCACATTGCAAAGGCTGATGGGTCTAAACTGAGAGAAATCATGAGCTCCTGCCCTTTTTGGAATCAGAATTAATGTGGTTGAGTTTGCCTTCATGATTAGCTTACGCATCTGCTCCGGATTTCTCTCCTCAAAAAATAATTTACATCATTGGATTATATCTCTTCCCACCGTGTTCCAGTGCTCTTGGTAAAATCCCACCGATATCCCGTCCGGCCCTGGGGCTTTAGTGAGGCTCATTCCTTTGATCGCTTTGATTACTTCCCCAGACTGCAGTGGCTTGGTAAGCAAATGTCTTTGTTCGTTAGAAATTCTTCTCGTGATAACCATCTCCAGCCAAGGCGCCGACGTTGTTGTAGATGACGAAAACCCATCTAAGAAGTGCTTAGCAGCCAAGTCCATTAGCTAGTCCTGCTCTCTAACCCAACTGCCGTTTCGGTCCTTCACTTCCTCAATGAAGTTTACTCGTCGCCTATTGGAAGCCATACGATGGAAAAACCTAGTGTTTCTATCAACCGCATGGAGCCAATGAGACTTTGCTCGCATCCTCCAGATTTGCTCCTCATCTTCCAGCAGGAGGTTGATTTGGAGTTTGAGTTTCTGCAATTGATCGTCCCTTACGTCACTAGGCCCCAATCAAGAAAAAAAAAGTAAGCTCCCTTTGTTTCTGTTCGATCACTTTCTGGATATTTCCCCTTTTTCCTCTATTCCACTTTGTGAGCTCAATGGTAGCACGATTTAGTTTCCAAGAAATCAAATCCGCTTCATTCAAGACCATGGGGGGCTCTGATTCCCATACTTGATTTACTATTCTTTTAGCATCTTTGTCTCGCGCCCAAAATAGTTCATATCTGAACTCCCTTGGCAGTTTTCGTTTGCCACGTCTTGAATCAAGGACCAACACAATGGGGCAGTGGTCAGAAGTAGGATTCGTTAAGTGAGAAATTTTTGCATGAGGAAACCTATTCATCCATGATAATGAAGAGAGCCCCCTATCCAATCTTTCTTCCAACCTTTGCCGGCCCCTTCTATTATTTGTCCATGTCATTGCCGGACCATCGAAGCCCATGTCCATTAGGTTGCATCTATTGGTAGTTTCACAAAACAAATCCATCTGGTTCTGAGGACGATTTCTGTGGCTTATGTATTCACTTGGGCCCATAACTTCATTGAAATCCCCCATAACTAACCAAGGATCATTGCTTCCGGTGCTCAACTGCATGAGGATCTGCCAGCTAAGATATCGCTGATGAGTTTCGGGGTGGCCGTAGAATCCTGTGAACCTCCAACCACCAAAATTTGCATCAATATGATGAGTAGAGAAGCTTCTGATGCTTGCAGGTTGGTCGTTCATCCAAAGGAGGGCCAATCCTCCCCTTCTTTCGTGTGGCTCCACTACAAAACAACAGTCAAAATTAAGTCTTCTTCTGATACTCTCCATCTTATTAGTTTTACATTTTGTTTCACTAAGGAAGACCAAACAGAGATCTTGTCTTTTGACAAGCTCAAGGAGGCTTCGAATTGCTCATGGGTTTCTAAGCCCCCCGGCAATTCCAGGCTAAAAGGGCCATATTAGGTGAGGCGGGGCTGGGACTACCCACAGCCTCCGCCTCATTCACCTCGGGACTCTCCCTTCTGTTCCTTCTTTTCTGTGATCCAGCCTGCTCATCCCATTCACTTGCACGACCCCTTTTTCCGGTTTCACCCATTCTACAGTCATGGTGATCATATCTGCCCATGTCATTCCCCAGTCTGGCCTTCCTCTTCCATCTGCCCTTCATGATTCTGGTTTCCTCGCCTCTACCAGCGTGCTCACAAGTCGTCCCCATACGGCTGTCATCCTTGTGTTTCTGTTTGTTTGCTAACCGCCCAGCCACCTCTGCTCATTTGTCACCATGCTTGACTTGCACATCAAAAAGCCTGGTGCCTTCCTCCTTCACCTTGTGTAGCCTGGTTCCCTCCATGGCCCCCATCATCATCTCCTTCCCATGAACTCTGCTACTTCTCTGTTCACCATTTAGGATCTGCATCGCCCTCTCTGTATTTACTACACCCTGCTGACAAGCTGTCCACACCCCCTCCCACTCCATAACACCTCTGTGCTATGGGTTTCCCACAAGTTGGTCTGCTGACAACTTTCCATCCCCAATTTCCGACATTCTAGACTCCTTCTGCTTCTCTGTTCGGGCCTACTGGATAGGGAGATCCATTGATTCCATAGAGTTGCTAGATACATTAGTGTTGGAATGATCATGTGGAGATTGGTATTCTGTACCAAGGCCATCGCATCTGTATTTGAATGCAATAAGTTGGGTTTGGGTTTCTGTAAGGCAGCCTCTTCAATGGTTGATTGCATCATTCCAGATTTTGGGTTCTTTGAATTCTCAGCTTGTCTCTGTGACAAGATCCCTTCAACAGATGGTTGCATCAATTTGGGATTTGCGATTTGTAACTTCACAGCTCTAGATGATTCTTCCTCCTCAATCGAATAAGTACGCTGGGTAGGACTGGGAGTGGCATCCTTGTCCCCTTGCCAGTTCTGTTCCAAGTGGTTTTCAAACCTGCTTCCACTGCTTTGCTCACCAATTTTGTCTCGGTCTCCTTCATGGCCTAGCATCTCCCCGGACTACTCCCCTTGGGTGCTCAGATTCATCCCTAAGTATTTGGTTGGCACTGCCCTGTTGCCGTTTGAGTACTCATTTCCCATTTTCATTGGCCTTACCCCCACACGCATCCAGCTCCCATACGGCATTTCCGCCTCTGCTAGTTGCTTCTGCAACTTGCCGGCTAATGAGCAATCCCGATGAGCATGCCCCATTTTACCACGGAGATAGCAAAAGAGGGGAAGTTTCTCATATTGGAAGGTAACCCATTGTCTGTGTTGAGATTCGACATGTATAAACATCCGCCTCGTTAGGGGTTCTCGACAGTCTACTGTCACTTTCATCTTCAGCTCAGCATCGTTAGCCACCATTTCGGACATGTGTTCAAATGAACTTTCGATACAACGACCAATGTAATTCTTGTCGACTATATATGGCACCCCTGTAATATGCAGCCACAGTGGTGTTTTTACAAGCACCAGATGGGCTATATCAATCTCCTCTCTTAGTTCTGCCACCAATACCAGATTCCGTTTGAAACTCTATGGGCACCCCTTCAGAATACTCTCCTTTTCCTCCATGTCCTCGAACGACACTTGATACAGATTCTCCCCTATTTCGGTAAACTGACATACTCTCTGTGTCCTCCACAACCTTCTCATCATTGATTTGAACAATTCCTTGTTGTAGGACTTCGACGTCCAAAGAGAGCAGAATATTGACTCTCTCTCTCTCTCGGTGCAATCTTCTTGATGGCGGCACCTGAGATAGCCATGGTTTGTAGTTCTGCTCCCAAAAGTTCTCCAATGCTTTGATTCATCTTTGAGTTTCACCCCCCAGCCTCTTCCTACCAACCACCACCAGTCGTTTTCAGCTACCGTTATCAGTCGCTAACAGCTCCCATCAATGCCCTCATAGGTCCGATCACTCGCTCTTTCCGACCACCCCCACCTAGACCCGAGCGCGACTTAATCACCAGTCGGGGTCCCAAACAATATTAAATACAAATAATAACAACAAATACTGGGAAGCCTTTCACTTACATAAGATTTACCAGAGTAAATCAATATACTTGTGATGTTGGTGATTAAATAAAATCTAAACCATTCATTAGTTTCAATATTATGAATATAATTAGGAACCAAAAAATCATCCAATCAAAGATGTGTTGGTCAGAAAATAAAAACCATCTCCATAAATTATAAATCAAATATCTAAACCTCACGCTTTGTTCATCCAACCTAAAATAATGCATGAATCTTCTAACATTTTTGTTCAATCAATTCAAGTAAATTTCAAAATTTGTACATTGTTTTATGCATTGTTTAAACATGCGGCCAACATCGGATTCTCATTCAAATCGATGGTATTGAATATAATCAATTGATTGGATTTTTTGTAATCATTAACATGAGATCCAACCATAACGAATGTGACAATCATACTTCACTTTGGTGCATGATCAGCGTCATTCCATGATTTGGTAAAAAGTAATTTATCATGACTAGGAACTGCCTGCCTCACCCTCACGTCAGCTGGTTGCTGCTACAATCATTCTTACTCGGGTGTGTTTGAAAAATAATAAAACTTTTGAAAAAATAATTGTGTAAAAATTTTTAAAATTGAAGAAAATGAGATAATGCGATACAAGTACTAATGAGTAAATAGAATAAAATTAAAATAAATAGGCTTATAGCATATGTAGTTGTACAGAAATAATTGAAAATTTCTTTAAATCAAAAAATAATTTTTTTTTTTAAAAAAAGAAAAGATTACTGTGGAGAGTGAAAATTTTAAATTCAAAAGTTTTAAGTTAAAAAGTTTTGTTGTTAAACAAACACAGCCAAAATCAATACCTATTTCAATTGCAAACAGTAAAACGTGCTCTCCATCGGATTCCAATCCACCAAAAAATTTCGTAGAGGGATTGCATTGACCACATACTGATAGGTATGGATGCTACCCGAACCAATACAGGATCGCTTGGAAAGCAAGAATGGGACATAATTCTGGTTTCACTCGCTGCGAAATACCATGATATGATTGACCTTGTTCACCCACAAAATAAAAGAAAATAATCACTGAAGGAGAGAATTTCTAAGCATCAAGAGATAATAAGACTCAAAATATTCCTGCTAGAATTTTCGAAAGTGCATCTCAAAGCAGATATCTGGAAAAAAACAAATAATCAGACTGTTTGAGTTGGAGTATGAAAGTTAAAGAGACAAAGTCTAAATTGAGGACAGAACACACATGAAATACCCACTTTCAAAACACATTCAACCGTATGTTACCACGTGACCTTCTCAAGACTCATTATAAGAAGTCAAAATTTCTTCCGAGTTGAGTAAAACTCAAAAGGCTTTTGCTTTTCCATCCTTTTAACTCTTAGAAGAGAGCTTTTCCTTAGCTTTCTGGATCTTCAATACCTTCTTCACAATCTTTTGCTCTTCCACTAAGAAAGCACGAATTATCCTACAAAAATAAAAATGAAAAGTGGAGAAAGAAGAAAATAGCAACTCATCAATCCAATCATTCATTAAGGGAAGCAAGGTTCTGAACCACTGTTGCAGACAAAAAAACCAACCTTTCTCTCACGGCACTACCAGATAGAACACCGCCATAAGCACGATTCACAGTTCTTCTATTTCTTGACAATCTGGACCTCCTGTACTCAGCAGGTCTCAAGTGAGGGATCTGCCAAGAGGGGATAAAATTACTGAAATCCTGTCCTGGCTAACATACTGCAACTCAACAGATGAAGATGAAGTAGATAAATCTCTGATTTCTATAGCTTACAACTTATAGCCACACTTTATCACAGAATTACAAGTCTCAAGCAAAAAGACAGAGCGCTTCTAACATTTTTTATTATTATTATCAGTTCTTACCATATTACATCTCATCTTGACTCATATTACAATCAAACTCAAGAATTCTTATTCTGAAACAAAGGAGGAGACCAAAGCCTTCCACCATTGGAGAACACAGCTCCCACATGTGAAAGACTAACTGCTCCAACACATGGACAAAATCCTAAATACAAGATTTGAACCCCAACCACAATGCCCAACAACCAAGCAACTCGGTGGTAAAGCACATCTAACATTTTAATATTATTATTATTATTTGGGCAATTCCAGAAGAGTCTGCGTATAAGGTTAAGAGCCCGTTTGGCCAGGCAGTATATTTTAGCACAGTCATGAGTTAAGCGAAAAGCATCGCTTCGGAGTTCATTCGTACAAAGCTTTTTATGGCTTTTACCGCAAAAAAAATTTAAGTAGAACACAAAAAGGAAGAGGGGGGAGCCAAACAAACTCTAAAACGGAAAACGGCCAAGTGCCTTTTCCCGCTGCAAAGTATGACAAGCAAAGAACACAAAATGATTACAATTTGTCTGGGCAATGCTGACGCCTTTTATGGAAAGAGGAATGGATGTCTCGCTGCTTTGGGCATGTCATCTATGAAAACAGATGTTGCCTTTGATATGATGAAAATAGTTCAGATATACACACAAACACTCACTCTAGCTGGACTAATGACACAAACAGAGCCCTGCTTTTCCATCAAGAGATTAAATGCTTAGACATTGTCATCCTCAAAAAGCAAGCCTTATTTGAACCATATGTGTAGCAAAGAAGAAACATTCTCCTTCAAATGCATAAATTTATCTACAAGTCAAGAGCTGGTAGCAGGACACAATGTCCAGATTCCACATGCTTTGATAGAGAACAACAAATGGAATAAAATAAATCTGAATGAGCTGACATATGTGCACTGTTTATAAGATTTGTGAGGCACTAATTCAATATGTAATTTTCTCAATGCACCTAGATGATGAATCACAACCAACAAAATTATCCGACCACAACGTCCAACATTATCTTCACAATTATATAGGTAAATTATCATAAAAAGTCACTAGGTGCACCATAAGCCAAAAACTGCTTAGAGACTTAACTGTGATACTCCAGAAAAAGATAACCTAGATCAACTGACAAGATCTAAAATAACAGAAAATCAAGACAATTAAATATCAAGGGCTAATCCAGCAGAGTATTTGATTTCAGGCAGGAAATAGGATAACATAACTCATACTCAATTGCCAACAACAGCAAGGAATGCCTAAGATATGATTAAAATTCAAGACAACCAGAAAACAAAGTCCACAAACAAGGATGAAGAGTGAGGCACGAGAGCAGACTGGGGAAGATGATACAAGCATGCAACAATAGCAAACTGAAACCAAAACACAAAATGGAAAAGAAAAAACACCAAACAGGCAATCAATTAAAATCAAGTGATCTACCATTCTCTACAGATTTCAAAATTTTTTATCGTGCCTCATAACAGCAGATGACATAATACACTAGTTAAACTAACTACTAAAGATGCATCTATGTCGCTGGCTGTACAAGCATTGACAGCATCACTTTCATATTGGGATGATCTGCAATGATTTTAAAAGGCCGAGAAACAAGTTGAGTAAAAAGGTAATAATGCCACCCAGATGACCATGATTCAACAAATTCAAAAAAGAAAGAGCTTCCACCAATACAACCACAGGAACTACGATCAGATAAAGCATGAAGCCAATAAGCACCAACAGCAAGCATATGATACAAACAATTGAGCGGATCGTAGATGCTAATTGGTACGCAAAGCAATATGAACAACCCAACAGATGTTAATTTTGCAAGGGCACAAGCAATATTTACACATTGGCTGGAAGGGTATGAGGTTAATCATCTGATTTTGCTCTCTAAAATAAAAACGCAGGGATCTATGGTTTTCCTGAAGAAAGAGTATGGATCAGAGTATGGATCTAGGGCCGCCTCAACCTGGTGGGAAACCTAAACACGTTTGCATTCTCAAGAGTGAAAGCTTAATGAAGTGGCACCGGTTTCAAAACGTTTTAAAGGAAATTTGAGGATGCATCGACTTAGTGCAGAAAATCAAGGAAATGGGGACAAGGACAATACCCCTTGGATCCTCTTGCCGGTGACAGGGCATTTGGGGCCGCTGGCTCTCTTCTTCGTATACTGATAAATGAGCTTCCCACCTGCCGACAATCATCAACACATTCAATCAAATCCAAATTCGCATTGAGAAAACAAGTGAAAGAAATAAAGGAGAATCAGGGTTTCAAAAATAAATAAATAAAAAGGACCGGTACCAGGGGTTTTGACGACCCTCGTCTGGTTGAATTTGGTTGCATAGCTATGCCGCTTCCTATACGTTAACCTTTGAACCATCTCTCAATGCTCTTTCTCTGTATCTTCTTCCTCTTCCTCCTCCTCCTCCTCCTCCTCTACCTCTCTCCCGATCTCTCCCGATCTCTCTCTCTCTCTCTCCGGGGAGCACGCTAGGGTTTTTGTTGGAAGCTGCAGGCAGCAGCACGGAAGGGTTTACCCTAGATCCGACGGTAGCTAGACAATTCTGCTCTCGCACGTGCTATAATTCCATTCCAAAACCCTGGGTCAAGCTCTGAGCAGTGGAGCACAACACTGACAACGAGTTCCGATTACCCTTTTATTTTATTTAAATAAAAAAATTATAAGGTAGTTCACATCAAAAATTTTGCGCTTTTTTTTTTTGAATATTTTTAAATTTCTAAAAAGGTGGCATTTTGCATGCATCTGTCAAACTTTCAAAACATATCTAATAAATATATATATATATATATAATTTGATAATCGTGCACTATAATTTGCGCCCACATTCATTTAAAAAATAAAGACTAACTTATGCATGCACAGAGCATAGAGTAGGAACTCTAACTACAATGGTCATCTTTCGCCTCATCTGGGCTCTATGAGTCAAAAACAGGGCATACTTTAATTAAAGGATATTCATCATTACAAAAAGTTAATTTGGATGACTTTTGTTTTCTTAAATAAACAAAAATAATTAAATACAACACATAGGGAAAATATTTTATTACAATCTGATGCAAAAATGAGATTCACTTGATTATAAAATTAACGTCTAACTCTCTTATTGCATTTAAAATTATTTACTTTAATAGCATATCAATTTTATCCAAATCAAACATATATAAAAAATTATTTACTTTAATAACGTATTAATTTTTACCCAGACCAAACATATATAAACTAAGATGGTATAAAGTTAACATAATAAAATAGTTTAAAATAAATATTAATTTTAAAATCATATTTTTAACTTACACGAAAAGTAGTATTTTAGTATCTAAATTATCTAAATATTATTTTTATATAGATAAATAGTTTTGTAATGTATTATCGCATTTTAATACATATGAAGTTCATTCTACAGTGTGTAAAAATCAAGAGGCTCTGCAATTGGAAATGGTTCCACTACCTTTCGAACCCACAACTGTTTTTTAAGGGGGGGAAAGAAATAACCGCACCAATTTGCCCGGTAAAGATAATCGATTTTTACAGCGTTTCGAATTTAAATGCGTAACTCGGTATATGTACTACATTTCCAGCTAACCGATTTATCATTTACACAAAAATAATTTTAGATGTGTCCCATTTATATTGGATTACAATGAATTAAATGCTACTATGTAATAACAAAAACTCGTTGAATTGGCATCGAAAAATCACTTGCCGTCTTTCCTCTTGACAAGAAACAAGGCCGAGCCATAAAAGATCTGAAGCACGACATATTGGGCTTCCTGGGCTTTCTTATTTTTGGTTGGGGAGTGCTGGCACCGCGGCAAGGCTATCTGAAACCACCTCTTGCTTTGTAAATTGTAGTTATATGTGGACTCAGGCACTAGGATATACTTAGCTTTAATATATCTAAGTATATAACCTCTGATCTAGTACACTCAGGTACACTTTGCTATAAGACACTTAGGTAGATAACCCTTTTTTTAATTTTTAAATTTTTTTGAAATTTGTATGTGACCCCAAGTATGAATGTCTCATATATATTTTTTATATTTTTAAACATTTTATTTTAAATTTTAAAAATAAAAATTTCTTAAAATTAAATATTAAAAAATATAAAATATAAAACTACGTATAAACAATATTCATGCTTTCACCCACATAAATATTTTTTATTATTTTTTTGCATCTTTCTATACAACTTCCTTATTTTTAATTATTTCTATACAACTATCCATATAATCTACCAATCTATTTTAATTTTATTCTATGTACTCTTCATCATTACCCTTATCATATCACATTAGTTTTTCCCAATTCAAAAAATTTTACACTAAAAAATTTTTATTCCAAGTTTTATCATTTTCCAAACACACCATTTATTAAAAAATTTTATTGTAAAAGTTTTTGAATTAATAAAATATTATGTGGCATAATAGAGGCAATGATGAGTTAAAAAAATTAAGTTAAAAGAAATATGTTAATTATATAGATTGTTGTGTAGAAATAATTAAAAAGTAAAATAGTTATAAAAGAATATATGAATAAATAATTTTAAAATATACTAGTTACGAAGAGTTAAAAATTTTAGTTGGAAAAGTATTAAGGTGTGCTAAACAACCCATAGACCTAAAGTTGTCTAACACTTCCTTGAACCTTTTGCATAAATTGAGCTTAATGCATAGGCTATGCTTTTGCTCTTTCTTCCCCTTCTTTCCTTTATTCTAATTGCTGCATTTTGTTGACCAACTTGAACATAGTTGGTTCCACATCCGGGCATGGTTCAAACCCTGTGGCAGCTGGTCCAAGGTTAGCGAACCCTATGACAAATCCCAAAAAATAAAAATAAAAATTGTTGCATTTTGCAAATTAGTTCAAGGAACTCAATCTGTGCAAATCCAAGTCAAGAAATATAAATCATGCCCACAGACCTATTACAAAGGCAAGATCATGAAACTAATAACAATAATAATAAGCATGCACATGACTTGAAAACAACTGCCTCCAATCAACCAAAAATGTTGTTACTGTGCTGAAATTCAACAACCTCATAGATACAAAAAAAAAAAAGAAAAAAGGGAGGATGAACCAGCTGCATTCAACCAGTATAGAAAGAATTCACTCTACTATCCTCATAATCTTCTACTGCTACTAATCTTAACTAAATTGAGTAAGAGATGTATATGGATCATGAAATACAATGTAACTAGTTTTCTTTCTCTTCTTTCTATCTATCTGTCTATCTACAAACGTGACTGCAAAATTAAGTGAGTAGCATCCAGATCAATCCTTCATTTCAACATGGAAACAACAAAAAAGAGGGCTCTCGATGTAGCTTCCTGTTTTTGAAAGTAATGTTGCTGAGCTTCTTGTGACACCACAATAGCTGATCACTTGTTATCCTTGACATTCTTAGCACTCTCCCCACGAGTTTCAAATCTATTTGAGAGAATAAGAGGGAGAGATCTGAACAACTTCCCTGATGCTTTTGAAACCTCTTCACTATGCAGTTTGCACTTCTAAGCAAGTCTTTCACTCTCTTCTCCTTCTGCACATGATTCAAGGATCAACGCAAACCTTAGTACACACTTTTTTATCAACACCAGAAATAAGAGTGAACTAGTGGATTAACTTTTCTGTTTGGCGGTGAGATTTGCAAGTCCAAATGAACTTTCTTACCTTCAAACGTTTGCTATTGAACTTCATGATGGCATTTGTTCCCAGTAAGATAGGCCAAGTAGGCCCTTAGTAGACTGTGATTGTGAAATATAAAGAAGAAAGCAGAATAAAATAACTAACTTTTTGAAGGTCTGCTTGGATGCTGGCCAAGAGATGTGCGTCAGAGGGGTCTTGAAGCTCAGCCTGTGAGCTCAGAAACCCCTTCAGGATAGAAGGAGCTTCGTCTTTATCAGCCCTGAGGAATTCCCAAAAAATTCTCATTGATTCTTCCATGATCTCTGCCAGCATTGAGCTAGTAATTATGTCATCATCTCCTCTTCCACTGCCTTTGATCATTTCATTCCAAGAGTCCTCTGCAAATTAATTAAGCAAACATGGGTTATAAATCACAAATAAATATCAACAATTAACTAATGTTGAACAAATCATAGGACTGGATAGGGATAAAATCGTTGCACGTGATTGAATGTGGTTCACCCCACTCTAGTTTTCGTATGATCATCAAGTTCAAGAATCTAACAATCAAGTTGGAAGTGACTTGGGACCTACGCACTCAAAACTCCTAACTGTAACTTGCAATTACTCTGATCAAATATCTCTACCAAAACTTATTTATGCCATTACTCTGAAAGCAATATGGAAAAAGAAATAGGACATGGTATTAGCAGTCACCAGTTAAAAATTTTAATTAAGAAGTAAAAATAATGATTATAAGTATAGATGATAATTATCGTACGATAAGTATGTACCAAAAAACACAATTACTCATGAGTTTTTTTTGTTTCTTTTTTTTTTTTTTTGCAAATTACTCAGTACACGTCTTTCATATCAAAAGTAGGGGTGCAAGTTGGTTAAGTTGACCCAAACCTTTGCAACCCAACCTATCTTTTTAGGGTTTGGGTTTAATAATGAAGAAAATTAGGTTTATAATTTGGGTTTTAAACCCAACCCAAACTGAAATTGCGTCAGTTTTAAACTCAACCCAAAAGCCAGAAATTCAAACCCGAATTCTTATTTACATCATACTTTGATTTTATTTTCCCAGGATAACAGGAGCTCATGTTAGTTAAGGCACATAGATATATATTATTAAAATGTAGACTCAAATATGCTTAACTTAAATATAGAATTTTACAATTTTTGGATATATATTTCTGAATTTCAAAAAATAATACTTTTGGAGGTGTTAATTAATTTTAACTCTTAAATATTGTTGGATTTTCAAATTTAATAAAAAATTACACATACAAAAATGCAAATTTGGTATAGAAATAAAATATATTTAGATGTACATTTTCAGGAAAAAATAATAAAATATATAAATTAACTCGGGCTAATTGGAGCTCCTAACTTTAGGGATTTCCTCCCATGCATTCAAGCAATTGATTAGCTTTCTTTGATTTTAAAATTTTATTTTTGATATAAGTCATCTATCATATTCTCCTCCATTAATATTTGTTTGATATGAAAAATCGTGTTAATTAGATTTTAACTGTAGGATAAAAAGTAGTTTTTTTTTAAATACCGAGTGAGAACTAAATGTAAAAAAAAAAATATTGCGTAGGAGATTACTAATACATATCAATAACATAATCACACATAACACATATAACCTTTGCATGTATGATTTTTTTGTAAATTTTTTATTATATCATTATGACTATTTTTCTTTTTCTTTTTTTAATAAAGAAAAGGTGGGAAGGTGCCCCGTTAAAAAGTCATTTGTCATGCAAACCTGCCCATAGGGCAGTTGGTTTCTCATGCGGGCTTCATGCCCGGCCAAAACCACGCGGACTTATGCCCAGCCGCTGGGATTTCGATTTACATGTTCCGCATATGCCATCGAGTTGACAAAATTTGATAAATAAATAATTTCATTTCTCATGCTCAACTACAGCTCGAGGAAGGGAAAAAAGGCGCATCTATAATTTACCATGGATAATAAGGGTGTGTTTGGTAATAAATAAAACTTTTGGTGAAAAGTTTTGGAGAGTAAAAGTTGTTAAATAATGTGATATAATAGGGGTAATGAAGATAAAATTAAAATAATAGGTTAGTCGTATTGATAGTTGTGTAAAAATAATTGAAAAGTATGATAGTTGTATAGAAAAATGTGAAAAATGGTTAAAAAAATATGATAGTTGTGGAGAGTGAAAAGTTTCAACTTAACATTTTCTATCAATTGCCAAACACATGCTAAAAATATACTTACAAATCCGATCTATAGTTGGGCTTACCTGGCCCATGCCTCCAAGTTTGTCCAAATGTACCCACATTTATTGCATATTCAAACGATGATTATCATTTTGAAGAGAGTAAATGTGGCGACGTAGATATTTTGGGCCTACTGCCTAGTCAATAACTAGTTTGATTTCACACTAAGAGTATATGTGTAAACTGATAAAAATTTTTATGTAAAAGTTTTTAAAATGAGAGAAAATAATATAAATAATAATAAAAAATAAAAAAGATAAAATTAAAATAGATAGATTCGACATATAGAAAGTTAGGTAGAAATTATTAAAATTTAAAGTAATTATATAAAAATATGTGAAACAATAATTAAAAAATATAATAATAATAGATGGTGAAAAGTTGAAAAGTTTTAGTTTAAACAGCATTATATATTGTCAAGCCTTAAAAACTTTTCATCTAAAAGTTTTATCATTTTTCAAATATATCCTAAATATAAATAATTGAAAATGATCTAAATTTCCACCCGAATAGTACCAGAATTCCCAACCCATCCAAATTGGATGCTAATATTACCAAAATATTACCAAAAAAAGCTGAGCTGTAAATAGAAAAATCATCGTACTTATGCTTTTCGAATGTGTTTAGCAATTGATAAAAAATGTCAAGTTAAAACTTTTCAATATAAAACTTGTCACTCTCTGCAATTATCATATTTTTTAATCATTTTTTCATATTTTCCTGTACAACTACCCTACTTTTCAATCATTTCTACACTACAATCCACACAACTAACCTATCTATTTTAACTTTATCCTCTTTACTACTCATCATTATACCTATCATATCATATAATTTGATAATTTTTACTCTTCAAAACTTTTCATCAAAAGTTTTATTCATTATCAAATACACCCTTCATTTTCAATATTATTTTAAAGAAATGATTTTGATCCCGATCGACCTTGATGTGGAAAGCTAAGGTTGAACCCAAACTGATCGAACGCACGTGTAAAGTAGAGCATAAGTTTGATGAGAATTTAATGGGGAACCAAATTGAAATCCAACAAAGTTGCACACCATTCATCTTTGAGACCTGATCTTCATCTTTGCATGGTGGATTCAACCATGACCATACAGCTAAAAAGAAAAGCAGTCACGTCGGTAAAGCTGGGAGACCTTATCTTTTGAAGGTTAAAGCAAGTAGGGTGGCCAACGCGTGTCAGGGGCCCGGGCCCCGCGTGTGTGGTCAATGTGGGATGGAGCCATATGGCATGCAACCGCTCCACTACTTGATAAGATTTTGACATTCCATTTATTGTTGACAACGAAGCCCAACGAACTCAGCCACGCATAATTAAACATCATCACTTCAAGACTAAGTAAGCATTAGTTAAATGAAACATACAATTTTTCAGAAAATATAAGAAGCAATAACCTAACTAAATTATATAATAATAATAACAATAAGCAAAATTATTAGACGGATGAAGATACACTACAAGAAATTCGGGTTTGTGGTAATCCTTAATAAAAATCATAAACTTTTATTAGCAAAGAAAATGTTTATTCAATAAATATTTCATTTATTTGTATAATACTTTTACATCTGTTGAGAACTAAATTTTAAATTTTGTTTGCTTTGGCGACTAAATTTTGGTTACTCTTAGCTAAAATTTGTGTAGCGATAGGTAGACAGAGAAATGAGTAACCAACACGTACACCTGTATTTAAAAAGGGATTTGATTACCAACCGAGGAGCGCAGGTGTTTGTCTGGCAGCGCTGGTGCGTCGGGGTTCGAATCCCGGTTTCGGCGTTTCGGCCACAAATGAAAAAAAATGAGGAAAAATTATTAGTGGGAGTTGTGGTCTCCCATTCGGTTATTGTGGGAGCAATAGTCTCCCATTTAGTTGTTGAAAGCTGTGTCTTTCTGATTATTTGGTGGATTAATATCTCCAGATTTGTAAAAATGTCTCAGAACTTTAAGTATAATACATATTGAGATGTATATAAATATATTCCAATAAAAAAAAAAAGAGATTTGATTAAAAAAAAAAAAGGAAGAAAACGGAAGGCAAGGAAGTGGGGAATCTCCTCCTAATTCTACCCACATCTGTCGTCCGTACAATTATCTGGCCTTTTAATAATCTGGGCCCGCTTGTACTAAATAGTTCCATTAATCCCCCCAAATTTTAAAATTTGAATATTCTAAGAAAAATTCAATTCATTTATTATATTTAACATCATTTGTTTAGTTAAAAGATATTTCCTTAAAAATAAATATATTTATATATAAATTGAGAAAAATATTGAGATTTATTCATATATGTGTTAAAATATAATAATACTTTATACAATCATTTATCTACATAAAAATGATACTGGTTTAGATGTTAAGAGTACAATTTTAAAATTGATATTTATTATTAAATTACTTATTATATTGATTTTATAAATTTGTAAATTGTGTCATACACAATAACACTAGACAGACGGATAGATTTTTAAGATACTATTAAGTAGATTTTTTTTATCAATTATTTTATTATTTTTTTGAGCGGAATCAATCATTTTCTATTATTATTATTATTTCAATTCTCGAACGCTTCCACTCGGTTGGTCAGCGACGCTGCCACGGGATTCCGGGGTCGCTACGGTCGTGGGATCAAATCCCAGAGACGACGGAAAAAAAATATATTTCAGTAGGAGCAGTGTGTCTTCTGTTTGGTTAGTGGTTGGAAGCTGTGTCTTCCGGATTATTTAGTGGAGCAAGTGTCTCCAGATTTGTAAGAATGTCTCAGACCTTCAAA
>JAXCLR010000092.1:49213006-49226060 GCA_035584095.1 Annona squamosa
AAGAGAGGCATCCCAAGGGGAGGACGGGAGTCTGCAGCAACACCCCGGCGCCCCGGCTTTTCCTGTTCTACGCGCTCCGCGCCTCTCTTCCCATTTTCCCTTTTCCATCTCTCCCGTTCTCTCAAATCTTTTTGTTTTCCCCCTTTTACGCCGTGTAAACCGCCTCGAGTTGGCAGATTTCTTCATATTTGCTTCAACTCGAAGGCCGGAACCCGCCCTCTGTATTACTAGTGCCTTATTTCACTAAACAGGGGCTGATCTCCCTTTAAAGATTAGTGGCGACTCCATTTTCTTTATTTTTTTGAGTGCGTGTTTGAGTTAACGCCCCGGCAAGGCGGGCGCACGCGGGTCCACGGATCCCAGCATAATACGCTACTGTTATGCTGCCGGATTTGTGACTTGACCCGTGTACGGAAAGCCCCGTCTTAGCCGTTACGCTGCCAAAATCACGAGACAACGCCCATATGCTAGATTTATCTTAAAATCTTGAATCCTAACGTGTTTTACCCCATGTGAATGCAGAAAAACTAAGCCCACGTTGCTTTTCAACGCAACCCAACTTTCCAAGGCCTATGAAACCATTCCGAGCCCATCGTAGCGCTCTCGGCGGGTGCTACACAACTATAAATAACTATAATTTTTAATCCTGCAGGAGCTACAGAAACTACAAAATTTCAATGGAAAGATCTTTTTGAGCCCAACATCTTGATAATTGAGCCCACAATTCCGTTTTTGTCGTTGGAATGCAGGGGCTGGCGATTGTAGCCAGCCGGCAATGGAGCTCCATCTGTGGGTTTCCACTTGCTCTTTTCATCTTCTCACTACGCCACAATGGTGGGGATTCTTTTAGATCGTCAATCCTTGGATGTCAAGCAGATGAAATTCTACAGTGGGTAGGATTGTCTGGACACAAAGTAAAAAAGTTAATACGTAATAAAACAGCAAGACATCTTTAAATAATCATAATTTTTTATTTGAAGGAGTTACACGAGTTATAAGATATCAACCGAAAGTCCTTTTCGAGCTCAACATCTTAATAACTCTATTGACGCCACAGTTCTGTTCTTCACTATTTTTAGTAAATTTCGATTTTTTTTGCTACTTGTAGTCAATTTCGTTCTTTACTATTTTTAATACATTCTAATTTTAATATTTTTAATAAATTCCAATTTTACTATTTTATGTAAATTTCAAATTTTTTATTTTTAGTAATTGCCTTTTAGCAGTTTTTTTGTAATTTTATTTCATAATTCTATTTGCATAGGATTTTTTTTAGTGCAAGGTTTTGCTAGAGCACTTCTATAAATACATGATGCTTTTTATTTGAATAGACTTTCAACTATTTTGAATAATATTCTAGAGATTTTTCGTATATTTTACGTTTGAGTTTTTGAACTCAATTCTTAATCTTGAAGGCCTAGTTTTGTGTTAGCCTTATTTTTCATACTTTCCTTGTTGCATAAGTTGGTATCAGAGTAGGCTATCTTGCCCACTCTCATATATAATGAATGAATTCAGTGATGAAGATAACAGTTCTGATAACGAAGATTACAGAGTTGAGAGTTTAGAATTTACAAGGCAAGATTGAGGGGTAGCGTTAAGAGTTTGGGAGCAACGAATGGATCGCAGATTCCAATGTTTGAAATAATGCTTTGAAAAATTGC
This sequence comes from Annona squamosa, assembly GCA_035584095.1. Taxonomy (NCBI): domain Eukaryota; kingdom Viridiplantae; phylum Streptophyta; class Magnoliopsida; order Magnoliales; family Annonaceae; genus Annona; species Annona squamosa. The sequence continues at coordinate 49,214,671 of JAXCLR010000092.1, forward strand.
AGATAATACTCGGACTAAGATTCCAATAGAAACTGAGATGATGAGAAAGCACATACTCAAGATGACACAGCTTGTGGGCAGCCTTTCGACAAACTTGTTCCTCCATGTGGCTATAGACAATGTGTCTACATGAAAGATTCTGACAAAAGAGAAGATTGTTTTGCAGAACCTATCAGAAAACCTAAACGTGGAAGAAACTAATATGGTAATAGAGACACTCACAACTTTAGGCTAAAGGTAAATACTTTTTCTTACTTCTACGGGGATCTCAATATTGAAGAATTTTAGATTAGGTTACAAAGGTATATAGGTATTTTGATTATGTGGATATTTTGAAAGGGAAGTAAGTGCAACTTGTCACATGCAGACTTAAGGTGAAGTTTCTCCATCGTGGGAAAAATTACAATCTAGAAAGGTTCAGGAAAGAAAATATTGGTTCAAACATGCTAGAGGATGATGTAGTTGATACATGATTATTTTCTTCCCTTGGATTATGAAGATATTTTGTTATAGAAGTACTAGAATTACTAGGAGAGTACTTACGGGAAATCGTTGATGTAAATAAAATTAATAACTCTTATCGATCAATGCAAAGAGAAGAAGGTGGTTAAAATGCAACAAATAACATATGTGAAAGAGGAAAAAAGACAAAATTCTTATGCTATCGGGAAGTTAAGTAAGGTACACAATCTGTCAAAAAAGTGCTGATAGATGAAAAGGAGAAAAAAGTGGTAGAATAACCTATGGCAGTTAAGTCATTGCTAGCAGAGTTCAAGGAGTTGATGCTAGACGATTTACCCAATGAGTCACCATCCATGAAGGACATTCAACACCATGAGTCAGATCAAATTTTGAAAAAGACCAATGATAAAGCATATATGGTAGATTTTCCAAATACAATGGAAATTTCAAAAACATTTAATGTGATTGATATCTACTTATTCCATTCTTTAGACAGATCACTGGATCCTAATATTTTAGCAAACTTGAAGTTGAGTTTTTCTAAAGTGAAAGAGCATGACATGGGATGCCAAGCAAATGAAATCCCAAAGTTGTTAGGATTATCAAGATACAAAGTGTAAAGGCTAATGCGCAATGAAGAGAAAGACAAATTTAAGTAATCATAACTTTTGAGCCTAACATCTTAACAACCCTACTGAGGCCATACTTCTATTTTTTTTTTACTATTTTAGTAAATTTTATTATTTTTAGTAAATTTTGATTTTAATATTTTTGATAAATTTTTATTTTATTATTTTTAGTAAATTTTGAATCTAGTATTTTTAGTAAATCAAAATTTTGGTAGTTTTCGTAATTTTTTCATAATTCTATTTGTGTAGGTTTTCTTAGTGCTAAGGTTTGCTAGAGCATTTCTATAAATATGTTATGTTTTTATATTTGAGTTGAATTACAATTATCTGGAATAATATTATAGAGATTTTTCCTGTATTTTTCCTGTATTTTGCGTTTTAGTTTTGGTGTTAAACTTGATTCTCAATCTTGAAGGTAGTTTTGGTGTTAAACTTGATTCTCAATCTTGAAGGCGTAGTCATATCGTAGCCTTATTTTCACACTTTTCTCACTGTGTAAGTTCTTTTTTTAAAAAAAAATTGTTATCATAAATCTCAAATCTTTCCAAGTACATATTTTGCAATTCTTGCTAAAGGAATGTAAATCTAAAATTATATATTTATAATACGTGGATGCTTCTATGAAACCCCCTTTGTATGTAACTCCATTCATTTTTAATATATACATGGTTAAAGAAAAATTCTCTCAATTTATTGTGTTTAACATTATTTTTATTATCATAGAAATCCTTTCATTTGTTTAATATTACTATATATGGGCTCCATCTACAAATATATAAAATCAACATAATGAAATGATTTAATGTTAAATATCAATTTTTAAATAGTATTTTGAACACGTAAATCATCTAAAATATCACACTATGTGGTTAAATGATTATATAAAAAATTACTACATTTTAATATATATATATGAGAATAGATCTAAGCATTTTTTCTAATTTATACATGTATGTACCTATTCTTAAGCAAATGTAGCCTATGTACGCATTGGATTTAGATGAAACTTAATCTCTTAACTAAACAAATAGTGTTAAATATAATAGATGGATTGGATTTTCCATCAAACATCAAAATTTTAAAATTTAAGGAATTATATGGAACAGACTTCTTTGTAACCTAGTTATATAGAAACGTCCCCTTTTATAATATAAGTGAGAGACATAGTTCCCTAACAAGATTGAACCCAGACAACCCTGCATGCAAACTAGGTCTTTCATCAGCCGGAGGAAGCCTTATAGGTACACTTGCATTTCTAGGAGCTGGTATTAGTGGACTCGGCAATGGAGTTGCCCTTGTGAGTAAGATAAGCTAAGCCCAGTTCAACAAACCATTAGGGAATAGATTCCCATACCAATCCCCTTTGAGAAGAGGTCTGACCCCCATATTGTGCCATAAATGGTACCCAACTCTTCTGAGCTTTATGCAAGGAATTTTTATTTTTATATTCCTAGGACTACTGTATTATGGGAAAATAAAAATTTAGTCTGTATACTTTTTAAATTTTCTTTTCGTTACAAGTTCACCCAAACTCTCTGTAATTTAGTGTTTTATTATACACGGTCTCTCTATTATTTACTGACAACTTCCATTGATATCATTATCTACAAATTTTATTTGTATCCTTACATTTTCATAGCTTAACACTAACTACTGAATTTGTCATGCATTATTATTGACCCTAACTCACTAATCCACAAACCCACATCATGCTAATCCAGTGATTCACTTGTTTATATTTCATATTTAATTTCTCCTCTTGCATATGCATGTATTACATTTATTTTCAGTATTCATAGTGTCTTTACTTTCTGTTATGCTTGCATTGCATGTTTGTTTTCTGTAATTTGCACGCTTTTATTTTTTTAAAAAAATTTTGTTTGCCGATAGGCCCATTAATCGGGCCTATGGTAGCGTGTACAGGTGACGTGAGCAATACATCGTGAGATGGGCGAATCTGTCAAAATAAACTACATTTTTAGATTTTTTAAAAATATTTCAATTCCAAAAATGATTTTGGGGTAGCCACAAAAATGATACTGGTTCCATTGAGCCCAAAGAGTAATGGATCTAAAAGCAACAAACCGGTTTTATCAAAAAAAAAAAAAAAAAGCAACAAACCGGCAATGATGCATGCACCAATTTTTGTATGAAGTGAATTGCCATTATGTATGGGTTCCATTTCAAAGGAACCGGATGCAATTGTGTGACCTCTTTGTTTTTACAAAATAATATTTTTTATGAGTCGAGTCACCCATTTAGTTTATTACTATTTATATAGTTAAGATAACGATAATTACCTTGATTAGATACTTTGATAGCCCTTAATAAATATAACACATAATTCAGATTGCTCCAAATTTTGTTCTCCAAATTTTGTTATGACCCTCCTAAGTTTCTAATCATAATAATTTTTGATATCTTAACCAAAATGAAACCCTTTATTAATAATAAACATATTGTAATTTTATTGGAATAGGTCAATGAACATGCGTCATTTAGAATGAATTTTGGTATTTTTAAAAATATTTTTCTAAAGTAATAATATTTTTATAATATTTCCAAAATGCTAAAAACTATAGTCATGCATAAGATGTATGTATATATAGATATGCAAATGTCAATTATTCTTTTTTACATTGTTGATATAATTAATTATAAATAAAGTAAAATTTTTGATAAAAAATGATAATAAGATTTAAAATAGGCTTATTGTTCTTAATAAATGAATGTGTGCAAGGTAAATTGAGATTCTTTGGGTCAAAACATGGTTGAACCATTCTTACTTTATTTTTGAATTGAGGTCAAAATTTTTAATATAAGTTAGAAAAAAATTAATTAAAATCTGTATAAATGGGTTTTTTCAAAGATGGGTCATTTGTCAACTCACCTCATCCCTTAGCCCTAGCTGAGACCAATCTTAAGTAAAGGATTTCAAAATTTTTGAAGTCAATATATTTTTAGAATTTTAGCGTTAGGAAGAATTCCATTCTAAATAAGGTTTAAGTCAAAGCGAATCCAAACGAGAGAAACTTAAGCTTAATTTACATTTATATAGTTAAGATAAACTATATTATATACATAATATTCCTTTATATTTATGTTCATATATTATTTTATTTTTATATTTGAATATATGTTTGTAGTGTTGCTATGTTATTTTTTTTATTGGAGTATATTTACAACATATCTCAATTCATATTATAGTGTTGCTATGTTATTGACAAATTATATTATTTTCATTTACATATTAAATAATGTTTGTATGTTATATATATTATATTTGAATATATGTTTGAATATATGTTTATATTTGAATACATGTGTTGGTATTTAATAATACTTTTAAATGAAAAGTTTTTCTTATAAAAGTTTTTTAAATGAAAGAAGTGATGTAATATGATAAGTTAGCGATGATGAGGAGTAAAAAAAAATGTTATAATAGATAAAATAGTTATATGGATAGTTGTGAAGCCAACTGAGAGGTAAGGTAATTCTATGGGAAGATACTAAGAAATTATAATAAAATAAGATGACTGTGAAGGATGAAAAATTTTTTGTTAAAAAGTTTACGAGAATATCAAACACATTTATAAATTACTATATTTTTAAAATGTTTATAGTCAGAATATATATTATTATTTTTAGTTACATGATTTATTATTATTATATATTCATATGAAATTATAAACTTATATTCTTAATTAAAATATAATTTTGTCAACTCAGATTCTAATGCGAGCATTAAACTTAACTCGAACTTAATTTTTACAAATAGAATGAGGATTTAGGTTTTATAAATAGGATGAAAATTAGTATTGTTTTATAAATAAAGTTAACAAATAATATTAGAATTAGGATGGAGGCCAATTTAATTAAATTTTACAAGCCCTAGTTGCACAGCCATGGGGCTTCATTCATTTGGATTTTCCTCGAATGTGTACGTAATCCATTCGTCGCATGCACTAATGCCTGGGGATGCTGATCATTTTTCCCATGTATATAGATATTACCACAGGACTACAACTGCGCGCATTTACATTCCTGGCTCCAGATCATACATCGTAGCAGCTCCCTTAAGCGAGTTATGATATAGTGGACGCTGGTGCACTCAATCTTTTTATTTTATTTTAATTTTTTTTTTATATATAACTGATAATCTAGGTATATTTTTTTATTTTGAAAATCTTAAAAAATTAAAATATATCTAAAAGTCTCAAAAAATGATAAAAATTAATATACATGTTAAATATATTTAGATTAACAGTTGTATTTAAATTTTTTTTTTTTTTAAAATTAAAATGCACCGGGTGCACCGACTGAATGCGCCCGGCACCGCCCCTTAGGAGTTAGGCCTTAAGCTAGTGCCAAAGTCCGCACGGCGCCGTTGCTTGCCAATTCAAAACAAGGCATTTCGCTGTGGAGTGCAAGAAGCTCTGGGTCAAATCACCACAGGAGTACAAAAGACGCAGTGGGGTCAAGTCACCGAAGTAGTCTCGCAAGGTGGAGAGTCTGGTAAGCTGGAATGCGGGGCTGACCGAATGTACATCTTTATTTAATTTTTTTTTTTATATATAATTGTTAGTTTAGGTGTATTTAATATGTGTCTCAATTTTTAACCAAATTTGGAGATTTTTAGATATTTATTTTTGGGTGTATTTAATATGTGTCTCAATTTTTAATTAATTTCGGAGATTTTTAGATATTTATTTTTAATTTTTTAAAATCAGTAGCATTTTTGTTATTCATAAATTATAAAAATGCCACTAATTTTAAAAAATCAAAATAAAAAATTATTATATATGTTAAATAGACTTAGATTAACAGTTGCATAAAAATTTTTTCAAAAAAATTTTAAAACTTGGGTTTTTATATACAGGTGTACTGTATTATGTTCCGTTGGAATGTAGAAAACCTACTTTCTCGCTTCTAGCACACGCATTTTTTCAAAATATAATTTGAAATTTAAATTGTATAATAAGAAGTGATCATAGTAGCCCTCATTGAGCAAATATTTCACTTAGCTCACATCAAAAAACTTATTTACAATATTTTTTATTTTTTCTTCATATGCTTATTTATCTAAGTATATTTAACATATAAGCCAAATTTTACCATTTTTGGATATGTGTAGATATATTTTTTAAGATTTTTAAACATCTATGTGTATATTAAAAATCTCAAACAAATATATGCACATTATTTAAAAATGGTAAAACTTGATTCATATGTTAAATATACTTCGATAAACAAGTGTATGAAAAAGAAGTAAAAAAACGTTGTAAATGTGTCTTTTGAGATGAGGTAAATGAGATATTTACTGTAACACATTTACTCAGCCCTAGCTAATGAGACCATTCCTATTATATAGTTCTTTTTATTTTTCTATTTTAATTCCCACATTTTAATTATTTTTCACAAAATTATCTTTTTTATTCTCACTTTAATGCTGTAATATCACATCATTCTCACTTTCAAAAATATTTCATACCCCATTCTCCACTTTTCTTATGTTTACTACCAAATAGATTTTAGCAGGGTGATTCTTCTTATTTGCTTTTTATATGCATCCTTGGCATGATAAAAGTAATTATTAAGAGTAAAATGAATAAAATTAAAATACATACGATAATTGTATAAAAATATCAAAAAATTAAAAAGTAAAATAATTATATAGAAAATTATTTATAAAAAGTAAGGCAAAGTTTTGGTGACTTCCCTCTTTTTATCTTTTCATCAAATACACCCCTAATGTAATCTTCATCTGTTAGATTAAAAGAGAGCTTTTAGGTAGCAGGTGTAAATCATATTAGTCAATTTGTAATTTGTAACGGAGTCTTCTCAATCTTAACCTTGTTTATAAGACTTTAACTCAATTCTACATTCAAACATACTTTTCAAACCTTGAGCCAATCCTAAATTAAACTTATAAGAATCAATTCGGTCATTTTACAAATTGGATTAAGGGATAAGTGGAAAATGAAAAATGAGAAATTTATTCTTAAATATTTTTATGCCTATGCCCGCCTTATATACTATCTAAAAGATTTTTACCGATTAAATTAATCTTGAATATAAAATTTATATCAAAAATAAAAATTTATTTATTTTTGTAGAAATGAATTTCAATTTATGAGTTATATGGAAACACAATTGTTGAGTAATATCATACAAAAGTTACGATATTTGATTAATGCCTATATTTTTTTATGATACTATGTGTTAATTTTTTTTGTAATATTTAATGTGATCGCTCTTGTATGATTTTTTTTAATAATACACTATAATTTATATTAATATATGAAATCGGTCAAGTTAACCAACTCTTTAACCATTACCTATCAACTTTTAAAATTGGATCGGTTCAAATTTTATTGCACAACCTTTGTCCTTAATGCCAAATTCAAACTTATTATAAACAAGGCTGGATAAATTCAACCCTATTTACAACAGGAGGCAGATGTTATTTTGAGATTACAGAAATGAAGAGAGAAAATAGGAAACTTTGAAGAGGAAATTTAAAGCACGGATTTTCCTTTTCTAAGGTAAGGCTATGCTTTTATATAACAATTTTAAGATTTTGATTTTTGTTGAAAAATTCAATTCATTCATATATTTAACATCATTTGTTTAGTTAAGAGGCTAAGTTTTATCTAAATCAAGTATAAGCATGGGCCACATTTTTTAAAAATATTTACGCATGTGTAAATTATAAAAAATAGTATGATCCATTGATACATATACTATAATGTGATAATACTTTATACAGTCATTTATTCCTATATAAATGATATTTTAGATAGTTTAGATATTAAAAATACTATTTTAAAATTAATAATTTAACATTAAACTATTTTATTACTTTGATTTTACACATTTATGAATAAGACTCACATATAATGATATAAAACAAATGAAAAAAATTTCATAACAATATAAATATAACGGATGAAGTGAATTTTTTAACGACCATCATGAATTTTTTTTTTTTTTTTTTTGATGGAAGACCATCATGAATTTTTAAATACGAAGGGTTACAAAGAAAAAAGGGTTTCGTGGAAGGTAGCCCACCTAAGGCAATACAGAGGCTGACTGAGTAGCCTGCGAGCGAGTCCAATCCATATGGTTTTGAGGTTGAACATCTGGACCGCCATGGGGAGGTTTTGAAATTCCACATTATTCTTAATTCCAACCATATAATTAAATATCGATCAGTTAAAAACCAATTCCAAATCAGACTTCGACTTCTTTCTCCTCTTTCTTCGTTTCCTTGTGCTTGTGCTGTCTGTACAACCTCAGTGGCGGTGCTTTTGTGGGTTCATGGACCGTTGGAATCCAACCATAATCAGGCCAAGTCTCTTCCTTCCTCTTTTCATTCTCCTCTTCTTTTCATCCAAGACCCATCTTACAGGGGCAGCTGATTCAATCTCAACAGATCTAACTCTTTCTGGAAACCAGACCATAATATCGAGAGATGGCAACTTCGAACTGGGCTTTTTCTCGCCAGGCCAATCCAGAAACTACTACATTGGCATCTGGTTCAAGAAAGTCTCCAAGAAAACCGTTGTTTGGGTGGCCAACAGGGAAACGCCTCTCCCCGATACTTCATCAGAGCTGAAAATCTCAGAAGAAAATGGAAACCTAGTGCTTGTGGACCAAACCAAAACCCCAACATGGTCATCGAATTCAACCTCCATAACCTCGAATTCCACGATTGCAGTCCTTCTCGACAGTGGAAATCTCGTCTTCAGAGAATCGTCGAATTCATCTCTTGTTTTCTGGCAAAGCTTTGATCACCCAACAGATACATGGCTTCCTGACAATAAGATAGGACTAAACAAAATCACCGGGCTTCGCCAACGCCTTGTTTCGTGGAGGAATTCGGAAGATCCTTCTCCAGGTGCGTTTTCTTTCCAGATAGAAGAGAACGGAATGAGTCAGTATTTTATGCTATGGAACAATTCTCGTAGGTACTGGAGCACTGGACTGTGGGATGGCTATAGGTTTAGCTCACTCTCTGAACTGCCATCAGAATTCTGGGATCATAAGGTTGATCTGATTGACTTCAGGTATATTGCCGGCGAAAAGGAGAATTACTTCTCCTATTCTTCACATGGGCATTTCATAAGAATGGTGCTAGGAATATCAGGGCAGCTAAGTGCTTCGATATGGGCCAGTGAAACTGAGAATTGGAATATGTTTTTATCTTTTCCGAGTGATCAGTGCAAAGTTTATGCTCTTTGTGGGCCATTTGGGGTGTGTAATGCAAACGGCTCCTCCTGCACATGTTTGCAGGGATTTGAGCCACGGTACAAGAGAAATTGGGAGATGGGTGACTGGAGTGGCGGGTGCGACAGGGAAAATGATATTGTCTGTGCCGATGATAACTCCATCAATGGAGAGAAGGTAGTGTTTCAGGAGATCTCAGGCGTGCAATTGCCTGCAAATCCCAAGTCTTTGATAGCTGAGGGAGTTGAAAATTGCAAGGAAGATTGCTTGGATGACTGTTCTTGCACTGCATATTCCTACAGTGATAGTGGGTGTTTTCTTTGGTATGGAGATCTGCTCAATCTTCGACGGCCAGATGGTGAGTACGTCGTTGAGGATTTTCGTCTTCGTCTTTCAGCACCAACCAGTAAAGCCAGAAAGAAAGCAGCGCGACGTGTTGTTATTCCTGTCAGCACCTTCTTTAGCTTTCTTAGCTTTTGGGTTATTGTTTTAATGTTGGTTTATTGGAGACGCCGGAGGAAATTGCAGGTTCATACACAAGGGGCAAGTTCCGACTCCTTAGTGGTATTCAGATACAGGGAACTGAAACGTGCCACCAAGCATTTCACGGAAAAGTTGGGAGGAGGAAGTTTTGGTTCTGTCTTTAAGGGGACTTTGCCTGATTCATCTATTATAGCTGTGAAGAAACTGGAAGGTTTACGACAGGGGGAGAAAGAATTCAGATCAGAAGTAAGCACAATTGGGAAGATCCAACATGTTAATCTGGTTCGGCTTCGTGGGTTCTGTCCTGAAGGCACTAATAGGTTGCTGGTTTATGATTACATGCCTAATGGGTCTCTGTCTTCTCATTTGTTCGGGCAGTTTTCCAATGCATTAAGCTGGAAAACGAGGTACCAAATCGCGCTGGGAATAGCCAGAGGATTAGCCTATTTGCACGAAGAATGCAGAGAGTGCATATTACATTGTGACATCAAGCCAGAGAACATTCTGTTGGATAGCTCATTTTGTCCCAAGGTGGCAGATTTTGGTATGGCCAAGCTTTTAGGCCGGGAATCCAGCAGGGTGCTGACAACGATGAGAGGAACCATCGGATATCTTGCGCCTGAGTGGCTTCTGGGCATGGCTATAACAGCAAAAGCTGACGTTTATAGCTATGGAATGTTGGTTTTTGAAATGATATCGGGGAGGAGAAATTATCGGCAAGGGAATTCCTCTGACGGCGGTTATTTTCCTCTTGAGGCTGCAAGCAAGGCGAAGGAAGGTGATATACTTTGCCTGTTGGACAGTCGATTGGAGGGAGAGGCCGATGTAGAAGAACTGAACAGAGTATGTAGAGTTGCTTGTTGGTGTATTCAAGAGGATGAAGCCACTCGACCTTCCATGGGACAGGTGGTTCGAATTTTGGAGGGAGTATTGGAGGTTGGTGTTGCACCGATTCCTGGATTTCTTCAACATCTGCTCGACCAAGGACTGTAACTTTCAGTAGTTTAAGTACGGCTAGATCGCCGGAGGTGGTTCGTTCAGGAAAGATCATAGGATGGGAATGCATTTTAAGTAATCCGAAGCGTTCACGCTATTTGTTTGTTTTGCTGATGGGGAGAATTGGAAACGCTTGTCCGCCGAATTTGTTATCATGAGAAACGAGGCTGGGAGCATTTGGGGTGTAAATAGAATTCCTCGTAACCTGAATCCGACTAAGCCAACTAATTGGATTGTGTTAGACATTTTGAAAAAAAAAAAAAAAAAGTTATATAACCCCACTTGAATCGACTCAATCTCAAAAGCGAATTAGTTTAAGTTAGATAATTGTCAACTCGACCCAACCCGTCCCAATTTTCGTAAAATAGTGTAAAATATAATATATTATAAAAAATGGGCACTCGTTAGTGCATAATATGTAGGAATTAATTAATATTCTTGTTTTGAAATAAGATTATTTAGCAATTATATTATTGTATAAGTCATAAATTGGATAGTATTTCTATATAAACGATTAATTTTTATTTTTTATAGACATTTATATTTTAAAATATATTTAATTAAGTAAAATATTTTTAAATATTATATATT
>JAXCLR010000092.1:49226160-49254826 GCA_035584095.1 Annona squamosa
ATTTTTATTTTTTATAGACATTTATATTTTAAAATATATTTAATTAAGTAAAATATTTTTAAATATTATATATTTTTAACTAAGTTGCTAAGTCAAACTTAACTAATTTCTATATGGTTAAATATGGTTGAGTTAAGGTGTGAAACATAAGTTTAAAAATGGGATCGAGTCAAATTTATAAGGTGGATTAGGATTATGTTTACTCCAATCTGAGTCAAACTAACCCAATTTACACCCTTAGTAGTCCTGTGCAAAAACACATATAAAAATGAAATATTTTTCCTTGAAAATATTAGGCTTAGGTTGGTTGGTGTGAAAGCTGTCCATGGCACTCTCTCGACACTTGCCTGGGTGGATGCAGTGTTGTTTTTAAGTTTTCACTTTTAAGAGCCCAAACGTAGGATCCATTGACCATGTATACAAACAGGGGATGCCTCGTTGGTAACCCTCATTTTTGCCATAGCCCTTAGAGCAGACTGGGTTTCAAGTCATGGCGGCCACAAAAATTGCTTAGTATGAAGTTGGTGGCAGTTGCCTCCCCTAGTGGTGTGGGAGGGTTCATCGCAGAAGATTATTAGATGTACATCAGGATATTGTGGGAAATTTCTAAGAATTTCTTAAGATATTATAAGAAACTTATAATAACATATCCGTATTTAGTCCGAAAATATCAGTTGAGATGATGGTAAAATACCCATAAAAAAGTACACAAACAGGGACCGCCAAAATTTTTTATTGATTTTAGGGACAGAAAATTAATATTACAGTTAAATACATTTTTCAAAAAGACCACAAACTCTCACATAAATTAACAGAAGCCCCTATTTATACTACGGGAGATGAAAATCCCCCACCTAGCCCCACCCACACCAGAGAAGGGAAGACCACAAGACGGCCGAAATTTGGATTGCTCTCTCCTTTGCTTTCCTGCTTCTGACATGATGATGTGGACCTATATTTGTACTTTTATATAAACTTTAAATTTTAAAATTCAAAAAAAAAAAATCATGTTCAAATATTCGACAACTATAAATTTTAATATATAAATTAAATGCACTTGGACTAATATTTCTATTAAAAATTTTAGGAAATAAAAAATATATTCAATGACCCAAGGCATAGCCGAATGGAGTCATGGTGAGGTGCGTGCGTTTAGCATCGTGGCTTTAGATGGAGCAATCATCCTTCGTAATGAATCGTAGCGTGCGTCTGATATTTAAGAAATTTGTCCATCTAAAACTTTTAACTCTTTATAATTATCATATTTTCTAATTATATTTTATATTTTCATATATAATTGTCTTATTTTTCAATTATTTTTTAACATTTATCTATACAATTATTCTCAAAACAAAAAATTCTTCTGCTTCAAAAACTTTTATGCTAAAAATTTTTTAATTCTAAAATTTCATCTATGGCTAGACACACCCTTAGGGCATGTTCAGCCAAAGCAAAAACGTTTTAAACAAGAAGTAATTCAAAAAAATTTTGAGCTAAAACTTTTTATTCTTTACAACTACTTTTAAATCATCTTCATCTGCAGCTACCCTAATTTTTAATTATTTTTATATAATAAACTTATCTATTTTAACTTTATTCGTTGCAAATCAGCAAAGAGTATAATTGCTTACATAGAAGTGCAGCCCATAATTAAAATGGTAACATCTTTGGCTATTATGTAATGGGTCATTGGATCAAGGCTTACCTTCGGCTATTTCTTGGCATTTTTGTTTAGGACAGATGTTTAAAATTTGAACTTCTAATGGCGACACAAGCGTATGAAATAGTAAGAGATGTTTGGGTTGTGTCTATCAATTTAAATGGTTTCATAGTGCAGCCCCTCAAAATGTATAAATATGGGCTAATGCGAAGAGAGTGATTCAATTTAATTCAATTGCTCTTTTTGTCTTTGTCGGACACTACTTTCCTTATCTTCATCAAGACATTGTGTTATTTTCTTTTTGACATCTTCATAGCTTGTCTTGATCTAGACAGACATTGTTCTTTTGATCAAGTTTTGCAATTGCACCATTTTGTTTTGAAATTTCTCTCTATTCAACCAAGAGTTTTGCCTTCAAGTGTTTGTAAGTCTAGAAGAAAATCTGTTTCATATTTTAGTTTAGGTTTCGCTTTTTGTATCTTTGGGGCAATTGCAAAATTACCCTAAGCGGCAAATAGGACAAAAAATTACTTTCAGAAAAATAACATTATAACAAGATAAAAGTGAAGTTTGTTTTTTTTCTTTTTTTCACTTTTATCACTTTCAGTAATTTTCTCTTTCCCTCATTCTTGCCTCAACAATCCTAAGGTAATTTCATCCCCTTTATTTATAAACACACAAAGCCTAATGTTCCAAGATTAGACTGAATTTAAAAGATGAAAACAACAATTTTATTTCTTCTTAACTCGACTTAGAGTTGTATACGTCATCACCACATTAAGACGTCAAGAAAAGAAAGATGAAACACTATAAGATCAATGTAAAAGAGCAAAGTGGGATATGGATAACTATATTTGCAAATGACATATCATTAAAGACTATTTGACTTGCTAGTCAAAGTGTACCAAGATGTAGATACAGTGAAAGAATCTAGGCTACTCTAGAACACAAATACAATACTGATGATGCCAGTGTCAAATGGTTTTTAGTAAAAAATTTTCTTAAATATACTATAACTAATGATAAGTTGATATTTTTGAACAAGTTCATAAGATTGAACATATTGTCAATTAATTTGAGTCAGAGGGTAATAAGATAGATAAGTCCATTGTTGTTGGTGAAATTATTGCAAAACTGTTTCCTAGTTAAAATAACCACTATAAAAGTTTAAAAACAAATGAAATGATCTATGAGTTTAGATGATCTTGCACCTAATCTTAGTACTGAAGAAAAATTTAGTAAAAACAAAAAAAAAAGAAAAGAGAGTTCAAATTAAGCTAATATGGTTGAAGTTTAGAATCAGATGACAGATAGCAACAATCAATATTTTAAGAAATTTAAATTAAATACTGAAAAAACCATTACTAAAAAAAGAAGAATGGACTTTACTTTTATTATAAGAAAATAGGTCATTTGAAAAGTATTTATAAACTTCTCAAAATGAAGAATAACCCTCAATCTAGATTTTATCAAAAAAAAAAGATCATGAGACTCATTTAACTGAGGAGTATTTCATTGCTATGATTTCTGAAATTTACATTGTGAGTGATGACCAAAGCTGCTTGACTAGTTAGACATGTTTGCAAAATAGAAATATTTTTAAAACCTATGAAACCAATAAATTTGAAAATAAGTTATTATGAGTAATTTTTCTACTGTTAAGATGGAAGGATTATGAATGGTAGTCCTAAAACCGACTTAAAAAAAGCCACTCATTTTCACAAATATACTTTACATATCGAAAATGTGTAGAAATTTTGTCATAGTTAATCTTCTTAATAAGTACGATTTTAAACTGGTACATTAGCCAGATCAAATTGTTGTAATTAAGAGAGATGTATTTGTGGGTAAAGGCTATGTTGTAAATGACATATTTCCCCTCAACATCAATAATAGATTATCATCTTTTGCTTATATTATTGACTTTTTTGTGTGGCATGGTAAATTAAGTTATGTTAATTTTTTATAATATCGAAACTGTGATAAAATTAAGTTTAATTTCTAAATCACCTAATAAATCTTCAAATAAGTGTAAAATATGTGTTTAAACTAAAAGCACAAAAAAGACATTTCAAAAGTTGAAAAAAGTTTAAAATTATTAGGCTTAACTTATTTTGATATTTGTGATATAGAGAATAAAGAATATATAAACTAGAGGTGGAAAGAAATATTATATAACTTTTATAGATGATTTTAGTAAATTATACATATATCTATTTATTATGAACCAAAGATGAAGCTTTAGATAAATTTAAATCCTATAAAGCTAAATCAATTTAGAAAGACAATCAAATCACTACAATAAGATAAAGATAGTGAATATTTATTAAGTAATTTTAATGATTTTTGTAAAAATATTGAAATTATCACCAAGTAACAACTCTTTATATACTTCAACAAAATGGAACTACAGAAAAGAAAATTAGAATTTTAGTTAAAATGGTAAATTTAATGCTAATAAATGTTTACCTAAGTAAAAGTTGGTAAGGTGAACCTTTATTAACAGCTTGTCATACTGTTAACAGATTTTCCCATAAGAAAACTAAAATTACTCCGTATGAATTGTAGAAAAATAAAATACCTAATCTTAAATACCTGAGAGTATGAGATTGTAAAGTATTAGTGAGGTTATCTGATCCTAAAAGGCTAAAATCAGGATAAAAAGAAATAGAATACATATTGATAGAATATATAATGAATAGTGAAATTTACACATTTGTAGTGGTAGAGCCTAATAATTTGATACAATAAAATGTCACCGTTAAATCCCACAAAAACCCATTTATTTTGCTTGAAATTAGGTATCGTCTTAGCATTGTAAATCAATATTTCAAATATATATAAGACAACATTTGTATTAAAGAATTCCTAAGTAGATAATTGGATGACAATTGTCTATGTTTGATTTGAGTAGTCACTTATAAGATTTAGATGAACATTAGTATGTCAATGAAGTAAATAATATTTAATAAAATGAATAAGGTAGATGTTAATTTTATGATGAAGTGAGTCTCACTTGCAACCAAGTGGATCATAACTATAGTATAGTCAGCACACACTCTAATACTTATATATATATGCATATATAAAGAGAGGGAGGAGAAATCTTCAAGTGTAGTTTTATTGCATTACAATTACGATGTAGTTACCTCAAAATGGGTCTCACATGATCATAATATTATAATCTATTCTACACATTGTATTTGAAATTATATGTTTTATTACCATACCAATTTTCATCCTAATAAGATGTGTATGGACTTTATTTGAAAATGGTACAAATTCAATATAATAAAATAGTTTGATGTAAATAACAACTTTAAAGTTGTTTTTTCAATATGTAAACCATTTGTTATAAAATTTATATATAGATAAACGATTGTATAAAGTATCAATATATTTAAGTATGTGTAGGGGCCATTTTCGTCTAAATGCACCGTTAATTACAATGTAGGCAAATACATAAGAAAGGTTCTGTCTCTCTCTCTCTATACATATATTAATATAATATATATATATATAGGGCTCCACTTCTATGTAACTCGGTTACATAGAAGCAGACCCATGTAACTCTTTCAAAATCTAAAATTTTAATCTTTGATAAAAAAAATTTAATCCATTTATTGTACTTAACATCATTCGTTTATTTAGGGACTGAAGTTTTATCCCAATTAAATATGTTTATGGGCAACATTTGTTAGAAAATGTATATATTTATGTGTAAATTATGAAAAACTCTAAAATATCAATTTTGAAGTAGTATTTTCAATATCTAAACCGTCCAAAATATCATTTCTATGTAAATAAATGATTTTATAAAATATTATTACATTATAATACATGTGTAAATAGATTTAAGCATATTTCATAATTTACACACGAATATATATATATTTTCTAACAAATGTAACCCATAAACATACTTGATTGGGATGAAACTTGATCCCTAGATAAATAAATGATGCTAAATAAAATAAATGGATTAGATTTTCTATCAAAAATTAATATCTTAGATTTTGAAGGGGTTACATGGATTACATATATATGAGGAATAATTCCGTTAGCCCAGGCTAAACAAATATCCCACTTAGCCTACCTCAAAAAATTTATTTAAAAATATTTATCCATATATAAATTTATAGCAAATGATTTATATATTGAAAAAATAACTTTAAAGTTTTTATTTATATTAAACTATTTTATTATGTTGAATTTGTACAATTTTTAGATAGACTCCGTACACATATCTAATTGGGATGAAAATTGATATGATAATAGAATATATAATTCTAAATATAATGTGTAGAGTGAATTATAATTTTATGATCATATAGGGCCTATATATATATATATATATATATATAAGCTGTTCCAGTACAATGCAATTGCACTAGGACAACAATACATTTGCCCAAAAATTGGCCCCATACATATTAGAATGTAATAAAACTTTATACAATCATTTATCAATGTATAAATTTTATAGCAAATGGTTTACATGTTGAAAAAACCATTTTAAAGTTGTTATTTACATCAAACTGTTTTATTACGTTGAATTTGTACTATTTTTAGATGGGACCCATACATATATCCGACTGGGATGAAAAATGGTATGGTAATAGAATACAGGATTCTAAATACAATGGGTGGAGTAGATTATTATTTGATGATCATGTGGGGCCCATTTCAGTGGTGCTGCACCAGAATATATATATATATATAGGGAGTTGTTCCGGTGCAGCACCACTGCACCGGAACAATGGTACATTTGCCCAAAAATGAGCCCCATACATATTGAAATGCAATGAAACTTTATATAATCATTTATTCATATATAAATTTTATAGCAAATGGTTTACTTGTTTAAGATACCACTTTAAAGTTGTTATTTACATCAAACTATTTTATTATATCGAATTTGTACCATATTCAGATGAGGTCCATATATATATCCAATTGAGATGAAAATTCATATGGTAATAGAATACATTATTCTAAATACAATGGGTGGAGTAGATTATGCTTTTCTCATCATATGAGATCCATTTCAATGCCACTGTATTTGAATATTTTTCATATACATTATATATATATAGAGAGATCCGATCGTGTGCAGTCCGCTGTAAAATGGACCCCACACATGTTAGATTGTAATGAAACTTTATACACTCATTTATCCATATATAAATCATACTTTAGACGGTTTAGATATTAAAAAATCACTTTAAACTTGATATTTACATTAAACTATTTTATTACGTTGATTTTGCACCATTTTAAGATGGGGACTATATACATGTTGGATTTGGATAAAAATTGGTATGCTAATAAAGTGAACAATTCTAAATACAATGGGTGTAGTGGATTTTCTATTTATGATCAAGTAGGGCCCACAGTACATGGACTGCATGGTGCAGTCGCATGCACTGGATTATTTCCCATATATATATATGGAAACCTACTTAGTGCAATTCCTGTTGCAAATTAGGGCTTACATACATTTAACATATTA
The DNA here is from genome assembly GCA_035584095.1 of Annona squamosa. Taxonomy (NCBI): domain Eukaryota; kingdom Viridiplantae; phylum Streptophyta; class Magnoliopsida; order Magnoliales; family Annonaceae; genus Annona; species Annona squamosa. The sequence goes on from JAXCLR010000092.1 coordinate 49,233,333, forward strand.
ATTTTTATATAACTATTTATCCACATAATAACTATGTTTTAGATAGTTTAGATGTAGAAAATGCAATTTTAAAATTATTAATTAAATTAAATTATTTTATTACATTGATTTTGTATCATTTCAAATGAAGCCTGTGTGCCAATTTAATTTAGATGAAAATATGTTAATAAAATAAATTATCTATATATTTATATTTTGTCAAAGTATTTTACATTGAGAAATACTCCAATGGTATCTAATATCATCTATTTAGGTTTACCTTGACAATTAGACTAAAACGTTGATTTATTTTATTTAACATTATGTATTTTAACATGATACCAAAAACCATTTCAATCAAATCCTCGCATATGACGTACCTGCTGAAAGAATATTTATTTTTTATGTCTATTAGTGTTCAGCTCAAATCATTCAAATACATTTTTTCAATTCAAGCGCATACCAATGCAAAGACAATGCACAGATGTATTTTTTTATATTTAATCATTTATAAATGATGAAAAATGCTTAGGTCAATTCATAAATGTATTAAAATGTGATAATCATTTATGCATAATAATAATATTTTAGATGATTTAAATCTTGATTATACAACCACAGAAAAAGGATATATATCAAACTATTTTATTATATATATTTTGCACATTCTCTAAATGAAGGATTAGAAAGATGTTTGATTTGGATGAAATAAGATTTCCTATCTAAATAATGATTCTAAGATTGGGTAGATTGGGTGGGTTGAATTTTGATTAATCATGAAGGCGACGCAAAATGGATGGGCTGAAAATTCCAATGATATGTTTTTTTTTAAAAAAAAAAAACTTTGGGCCCAATGAATATAGGTGAATGGTTGGTTTAGAATGATTTTGCGCCCAACAAGCCATAGCCCCATCCAGCTATGTACTAGAATGCTTATGTGTTAATACAAAAATAAAAACATATTTGTAAAAATAATAAAATTTAGTTTATAGATTAAATAAAATTGTATAATATTTGTATAAAAAATTTTAAAAAATAAAACATGCGCTTTTGGGTGGGTCACAAATGAGGCGAATGGGCACGAATGATCGTCCCTCCACATAATATACGGTACACACAGATATAGAAGTGCATGTACAAAGAAATTATCAAAAAAAATAATAATAATAATATAAAGTTGCATTTGTTGGCGACCGATGCATGTAGTAGATTAGTACTTCCGAAGAATGAATTAAGGATTATATTATTTCGTTACTGCTTATATGAAACTTCTTTTCTATATAACTCTTAAATCTTGATGATATCTTGAAAATTTTTTTATTTTATTTATTTTCACTGTATATGAGTCTCATCTATAAATGTATAAAATCAACATAATAAAATAGTTTAATGCTAAAATATTAATTTTAAAATAATTTTTTCAACATCTAAACCATCTATAATATCACTATTATGTAAATAAATAATTTTATAAAATATTATTATATCCTAGTACATGTGCAAATGGATCTAAGTGTTCTTTTATAATTTATACATGAATATTTAAATTTTTCAATAAATATGACCGATAAACCTACTTGATTGGGATAAAACTTGATTTTTTAGATAAACAAATAATATTAAATATAATGAATAGATTGAATTTTCTATTCACGATAAAAATTTTAAAAATTAAAAGGCTACCTGGCTTCATTTACATAGAAGTTGAGCCATATTCTAATATGAGGACATTTTTACTTTTTCTTTCTTTAGTGTTGACTTTGTTTGTTTTCCTGCTACATAATGCCGCTGAAACAGCCTTATAATGTTGGATCCAGGAAATGGAGGGTTCCACTCGAATCGTTATACTTCATGGCTAATTCAACGGTTTAATAAAAATATTAACAATGATTTGTTGGAAAGATTTTTCACTTAACCCTTGATAAGATTAATCTAAGCCGTTTATCTTACTTGAAATTACTTATCCTTGTAACATCGTAAAACGAAACGATCTCAGATACACACACGAAACGACATATGGTAAAAATTTTGTCATTTTAATTTGGTTAATACTTCAATGGTATAAATATTATCATGTCTCCGTTTGGGTATGATTAAATTAAAATTTATTCATTCATCTTATTTAACATTATTTATTTTAACTTATTTTCAAAAATCTTTTCAATAAAATTAGTGGGTGGATCGTACTTGTTAAAAAATGCCTAATAATGGGTAAATGATTAAAAACTTTTAGGCCAATATATTGAATTAGAATGTAATAATAATTTATAAAATTATTTATCTATAAAATAATAATATTTTAGACCGTTTAGATGTTAACCATACAACTATAAAATTGATATTTATTATATTGATTTTTAAGCACTTTTTGAATGAGGGCCATCCACACAAGATCTCTTATTTGAATAAATGATTCTAAACAAATTGGGTGGGATAGAATTTGATTAATCACAAGGATGACGCCAAAACGGTATGCCACATTAAAATCTTCACTTTTATCAAATACGAGTACAATTGAAGTATTTACCTTCTAAGTTTATGGCACATTAATTTCACATCCAGGCCCTTATTGACCATCTTTCATCCATTTGGGTCCAACAGTAGGACCCATTTGAGAATTGACTTGAATGACATACTTCTAACGTCCGATCTATCATCAGTGCAATGATGGGCCGGTTGGTATGTTGGATAATGGATGGGATCTTCAAAAGATCTCAGCCGTCAGGTCTCCTTTAATTTCATTTGTTCGTGGGTGTTTCTCTCCCCAACTGATCTTTTGGTTCTTGTGTAATCAGTTTTGGGAGGCATGCTAGAATTGTATTTTTTGCACCTTTATGCAATAAAAAAGTGTTCAAATAAGATCTTTTTAATAAAAAAAAAATTGAATTTTAGCTGTACTCAAGCAAATCAAACATGGTGAATAACATTAAGTCACAAAAGAATCACCTTATGACATAAAGAAATTATACGTAAGAAAATTAGCTCAAAATATTTGTGGTAAATAATTTGGGGCACCGATGTTATGATACTACTGCTTGCATTGTGAAGGCAATACGGTGGCGGAATTTATTCATTTATTTATTTTTATCTTCTATAAATATTGGCCCCAATTAAATCTTCATCCCTATAAAATTTATACAATTAGTAAATTTCTTTAGTTTGATTTTAAAAAAGGATAATTTGCAAATATACTCATATAGTTTAACTATAATTATAAATATATCCACATTGCTTTAGAAATAATCCTTATATAATTTGACTGAATATACTAATATTATTCTAGCAGGTTACTATACAATCATGTTGTGGATGTAGTTGCAAAGATATGTAAATATACTCATTTAATTTCTAAAATCGTAAATATATTTTTATAATTTACATACTTTTATAAATATACCCATATCGTGACGGTGCAGTAATAGCGTCCTCACAACATAATTATATTTGCAATCGTGTTCAAATTATATAAGAATTATCAATAATTTTTGAAACTTAATGCATATTTTTACAATTATAGTTAAATGATGTTGGTATATCTGTAAATTACCTTTAAACAAGTAAAAAAAAACTAAATAAAATTTAAAAATTGCCGAATTTCACATAGAGAAAAATCTAGAGTTCTTCGAAACTTTTTTAAATATTTTTTCATAATGAATCCCAAAACACACCCATCGGGGCCACTGAGGCTTTGGCTTAATGGAAACAGCATTCGCCCATTGCACTGGCGACGCTGTTTCAAATCTTCACTGCGGTGATTTTCAAATGGTCACTGGTAGCGTATTTTCTCCCCAAAAATTTTTAAGGGAGCGTCCACTAGTCAAGATTTTAAGAATATTGTTAGGAAAAAATTAAAAATATTAATAAGATATTTATATAATAGTGTTTGGATATTGGAAGAATATCTCATTTCCATGAAAATAAACCCAGTGAGAGTTACATATTTACGTAATTGTTTTTTTCTACCGCCCGTATTGCTGGCGTATAAATTTTATAGGCACCCAATAATAATTTTAGGTGTTCAATTTAAAAAAAAAATGTTTCGGGCACAAATAATTCCTGGTTTAGACGACCTGCGCGTCGTCCAGGAATGATTTTTGTCCCCAACTAGCATATGTAGCCCAATCTTGCACCTAGCATATCTGGTCCTCGTACATACATGGGCCGTGATCATTTGAGATTGGAATTTCAGACCGAATTTTATCATTTTTGAAAATGTATACACATTTTGTTGGGTTTTTAAAAGGTCTAAAATATCCTTGTGTTTAAAAATTCAAAATAAATACATGCACGACTGCACCTTTCCAAAAATAGTAACACTCAGTTTTATATTAAATATAGGAGGAATGATCTTATTAGCTCGAGTTAAGTAAATGTCTCACTTAGCCCACTTCAAAAATTATATTTAAAACAAAATTTTTTTTTGCTTTTTTCTTTATACACTTGTTTCTCTAAGTGTATTTAATATATAAATCAAGTTTTACCATTTTTGGAGATGTATATATATATATTTTAGATTTTTAAAAATAAAGATATTTTAAATATATATACATATAAATGTTTAAAAATCTTAAAAAAATAGATAAACATATTAAAAAATAGTAAAACTTGGTCTGTATGTTAAATACACTTAGATAAACATGTGAACGAAGAAAGAAGTAAAAAAAAAAAGTTGTTATAAATGAGTTTTTTAAGATGGGCTAAGTAGAACATTTATTTAGCTCGGGTTAATAGGATCACTTCTCTAAATATAATTAGATTAATAATTTTATAAAAATTTTAGAAAATATATTTTGGACTGTCCCTAGATGAAATATAGAATAGTATTTGTCGGCGACCTATGCATGTGAATGTGTAGTAGACTAGTAGTACTTCCCGGGACAATGAATTAAGTATGCTTGGATTTTATATTCTAATATCACGACATTTTTTTCTTTTCTTTTTCTTTCTTTAGTATTGACTTTCTTTATCCAATGCTGGATCCAGCAAATGGACGGTCCCACTCCATTCATTATACCTCATGACTAATTCAACGGTTCAATAAATATTAGCAATTATTTTTTGGAAAGATTTTCCCTTAACCCTTGATGAAATCAATGTAAACCATTTATTTTGATTGAACTTTAGTTGCCTTCTTAACATTGTGAATCAATATTTCAAATATATTTTTTGAGTTCAAATATATTTCAAATATACATAAGACAACATTCGCAGTATAGAGTTCATGCATTTGAGTAAATAATTTGATGACAATTATCTATGTTCGATTTTTTTTTATGAAACCTTTATCTATGTTTGATTTGAGTAGTTACTTTAAGCATGTTTAATATATTTATGAAGTAAATAATTTTTAATATAATAAATGGGGTAAATGTTAATTTTTCGATGAAGTGAGTCGTATTTGCAACAAAGTGCATCATAACTGTAGTGCAGTTTGAATGTACTCTAATGTTTTCCCATATATATATATATGTATATATGAAAATTTATTTAGTATAGTTATATATATAGTGCAGTCTGCAGTAAAATGAGGCCCACATATATTTAAATATATTAATATTTTATATAATTATTTATCTGTATAATAATTGTGTTTTTAGATAGTTTAGATGTTGAAAATATAACTTTAAAATGATTACTTAAATCAAATTATTTTATTGATTTTGTATCATTTTTAGATGTAGTCCATGCACCAATTTAATTTGGACAAAAATTGTTATGTTACTAAAGTAAATAATTTTAAATATAATGAGTAGTATAGACTGTTTATGATCGAATGAGGCCCATTTACGAGTAACTGCACGATGCAGTTTGCCTGCATTAGATTAATTTCTTATATATTTATGTTTTGTCGAAGTATTTTAAATTGAGAAATACTTCAATGATATCTGATGTCATCCATCTGGGTTTAGCTTGACGATTAAACTAAAATATTGATTTATTTTGTTTAACATTAAGTATTTAAAGTTTTTACACGATATCAAAAACCAATCCAATCAAATTCTTGGACGTAATTGCTAAAAAAAATTACTTTTTATGTCTATTAGCGTACAACTCAAATTATTCAAATATATTTTTCCAATGCATGTGCAAACCAGTATAACGACAATTCATAGATGTATTTTTTACATTTAATCATGTGTAAATGATGAAAAATAATTAGGTCAATTCATAAACGTGTTACAATATGGTACTCATTTATAAAAGGAAAAATTCATCTCATGTTCGTAACATTTGCTCGTAATTCTTTATATACTCACAACGTTTCATAAATTTCTCTCGTACCCATGATATTTCTTCTGATGCCCACGCCGTCAACAAAACCGTTATTTATCATAATAAAAAGTCGATTTTGTCTATTTAAAATTTCGTAATTAAGACAATTCAACTCTAATATGACTTACTCGATATAGCAGATCATTAGACATATTTAAAGTCAAATTATTTTAATTAGAAAAATTTTGGAGGAGAAAAATTGTCTTTTTAATAGGTAGATAAGGGTTATGTTAATGAAGTGAGTGTAATAGGAATTTCGGACAAAATGTTATGAGTATAAAAAGAATTAACGAAATGTTGTGGATATATTAAAAATTAAATGCAAATGTTATAGGTATAAAAGTAATTTTCCCTTTATAAAATAATTTATGCATATAATAATAATATTTTAGATGATTTAAACGCTGATTATACAATCATGAGAAATGGATATATGCCAAACTATTTTATTACATAGATTTTGCACATTTTTCAAATGAAGGGCTAGACATTTCTTTGATTTGGATGAAATAGGATTTCTCGTCGAAATAATGATTCTAAGTTTGGGCGGGTTGGATTTTGATTAATCATGAAAGTGACCCAAAATGGATGGGCTGAAAATTCTAAAGATGTGTTCGTTTTTTTATTTTCTTTGGGCCCAATGAATAAAGGTAAAAGGCCCGGTTGGCATGTTGGCCGAGATTGATTTTGCACCCAACAAGAATAGCCCGATCCAACTATGCAATGGAATGCTTGTGTTTTAAAGATACAAAATAAATCTACATTTTTAAAAATGAAAAAAATTTAATTTATAGATTAAATAAACTTATATTAATATTTGTATAAAAAATTTTAAAAAAATAAAAATATATGTTTTCCCCGGGTCACAAATGAGGCCAATGGGCACAAACGATCGTCCCTCCACGTAATATATGGTACATACAGACATAGAATTTAATGTACAAAGAAATCGTAAAAATAAAGAATAAATAAATAATTGCATTTGTTGGCGACAGATGCATGGAGTAGATTATAATCAGGAAGAATGTATTAAGGATTATATTCTAATATGAGGACATCTTTTCTTTTCTTTTTCTTTCTTTGGTGTTGATTTTGTTTGTTTTCCACTCGATTCGTTATAGTTTATAACGAATTCAACGATTCAATAAAAATATTAACAATGATTCGTTAGAAAGATTTTTCACTTAACCCTTGACGAGATTAATCTAAGCCATTTATTTTATTTGAAATTACTTATCCTTTTAGCATTGTAAAACAAAATTATTTCAACTATACACACACACATGCGGAACTACATATGTAAAAATTTTGGCATTTTAGTTTAGGCAATGCTTCAATGGTATAAATATTATCATATCCCCGTTTGGGTATGATTAAACTAAAATGTATTCATTCATCTTTTTTAACGTTGCTTAATTATAGGTAAATGATGAAAAACTTTTAGGCCAATGAATCGAACTAGAATGTAAAGATAATCTATGAAATCATTTATCTATAAAATATAACATTTTGGACCGCCTAGATGTTGACATAAAACTCTAAAATTGATATTGAAATTAAATTATGTTATTCCATTGATTTTTAAGCATCTTTCGAATGAGGCCAAAGTGGTAGGATGGGCACACAAGATTTCTTATTTAAACAAATAATTCCATACCAATTAGGTGGGATGGATTTTGATTAATCACAAGGGTGACTCCAAAGTGGTAGTGCCACGTGCATTATAATCTTGGCTCGTATCAAAGACACACACAATTGAACTATTTTCCTCCTAAGTTTATGATACATTAATTTCACATGCAAGCGCTTAATTGACGGGTTCTAATCAGGAGCACTCGGGAGCTTCAATGCTCTCGGGTGCATACATCTATTATTTTTAAAAAAAAATTCAAAATTTTTTTACACTAGCGTTAATATAATTGTATTTAACATGTATATTAATTTTTACCTTTTTAGATATTTTTAGATATTTATTTCGGATTTTTAAAAATAAGCAGCATTTTAGTAATTAAAATTCAAAATAAATATTTAAAAATATTCAAAAATGTTAAAAATTAATACAAATGTTAAATACACTTTGATTAACAAGTTCATAAAAAAATTAAAAAAATGCACCGGGAGCAATGCTCGTGGATGCACCAAATCAGAACCCTTAATTGACCATCTTTCATCCATGGGTCCAAGAGTAGGACCCATTTGAGGATTGACTTGAATGACATACATCTAACGTCCGATCCATCATCAGTGCAACGATGGGCCGGTTGGTGTGTGGGATAATGATTAATGGATGGGATCTTCAAAAGATCTCAGCCGTCAGTCTCCTTTAATGTCATTTGTTTGTAGTCAGAGATATATTGGCAGATAGATTGATGAATGAAAGATTAAAAGAATCCAATCCATGCAAGTACACCAAAGCTTTCACCATTCAATGAGTCTTCTGATACGCGGATCTGTTGCCCGGGGCCACCTAATAGATTGCCACGTGTACGGTGGAATAAGTGGACAGACTCTCTGCTCATGTAGAAGAGAATGTGTGATGTGGCAACCAAAAGGTATGGGCTGGCAATATTTCTACCTTACCACCAAACATTTTTGGAATGGACACCTCACGTTCGAATGAAAAATAAATTTAAATTAAAGGCCCCACCAACCCATATTTATATTTATGACTGTAGCTAATCTTAGGCCACGTGGCAATCAAAGCCTCATACACCTACGCGTTATTTTGAGTTACCTCACAGCTATGCTAACCCATTTTTCTAAATTAGCTTGTGCCTAACAGAATGTTCACATGCAACCGGGTGTATTGAAATTGAAAATCCCATTTGTTATTAATTATTTTTGAAAATATTTTTATAAAATTTTTAATCTAGCTGTATTTAATCTATAATTCAAAATTTACCGTTTTTAAAAATGTATATATATATATAATTTTTAAAAAATAGAGGGATTTTAAAGTGCTCCTATCTTCAAAAATAAAAAAAATATATGCACGTTTTAAAAAATGGTAAAACTTGGGGTATAAATTAAATGCACTTAGATTAAGAGTTTTATAAAAAAAAAATTTTTTAAATAATAAAAATGGGATTTCCAACTGGATGCACTAAAACATACCCCTGTATATCTACGTTCCCACCAAAGCATCTCTAGTATAAGGGTCATGATATCAAACAATGCTCCCTCCTAATTCGGAGGAATTCGTTCCAATCAAATCACTCATTTCGAGTAAACAAATGAAAAGAGATATCTCTGAGTACAATTTTACTGGAGATACAACTCTATGAAGCTTAAGCTTTCTCTGTCTGCAATATAACTTCCTCTCTTCAACTCCTCTGCACAACTCTACATTACTATTGTCATCGTGACTTGCCACATAAGTCTTGAATTCCTTCTTCTTCTTCTTCCTCGGGCAACAAAGCAAAGACAAAGTGCCCGCATGGATCACGAGTAGAGCAGCATTGGAAGCAGGGCAAGTGCCACAATGCTACATGTGTACCTGCTGTTCTTTGATTGGATTACATGGGAACAAAGATTCGGCCAACCTCAACGGACTCGAGGAAAACAAGCATTTTTGTATGTGAATTGGATTGCGGGTTTCGGCTATGGCTAACATGACAACGATATGAAAGTAAGTCGTAACAGGTACTTTAGATTTGTGATAGAGATAAGGAATGCGTGTATGAAGACTGAATAGTCACAAATTAAGACTCTTGGGGTGCACCTGTCCTTTCATTGTAATTCAAAGAAACACAAAGTTATAGAAACCCAATATGCTTAGAGTGGATGGATGATTGCATGATTGATGACTAGAAGTCCAACCTAGAATTGTTTTTCTTCCAAGCATACGTGGATCTACATGTATAGAGCTGAGGGAAGGACTTGAAATTTCAAAACATAGGGTGTGTTTAGGAATAGATAAAACTTTTGATGAAAAGTTTTGGAGAGTAAAAATTGTCAAATGATGTAATATGATAGGGGTAATGATGAGAAGTAAAGATGATAAAATTAAAATAGATAGGTTGATTGTATGGGTAGTTGTGTAGAAATGATTAAAAAGTAAAATTGTTGTATAGAAAAATGTGAAAAAATAATTAAAAAATATGACAATTACATAGAGTAAAAAGTTTTAAATAAAAAAGTTTTAAGTTGACATGTTTTCCTCATTGCCAAACACACCCATAATATATTTTTCTGCAAATGGCATCGAATAAAAACATGACCCCATAATATATTTTTCTGCAAATGGCATCGAATAAAAACATGACCCCTTCATTTGAAATTGGGCTCCCTCGATAAAGGCACTGACCCGTCGCATTATTCTAGCTTGTAATATGAAAGTTGTCACTTGTATAAATATCGATAAAAAAGATATATTTTTTCATTACACGCATTGAGCATTTGCGTTGTATAATAATTATAAGCAACAAAATTTGATGTTTGCATCAAATAGTCATTCGTAAGAGAATTTTTGTTACTAAAATACATGAACAACAGACTATTTGTAATCATATAAATAATTTCGTTGTAAATATGTGATATAATGTATTTACAACAAGATGACATCTACGGCAACAAATTAATTTTACCTTTTTGCAACAAAAAATAGTTGCAAAAATCAAATTGATTAAAACTAACAAATAAAAAATCATCAAACAACAAACTAATAAACATCTCTCATAGATTCACCAATAAAAAATTCATCAAAGCTAGCAACAACCACAAAAGCTTCCGTCATCTGTATACAATTAATAGACACTCTGGCCATTTGGTAGAGCTGATCGCAATTAATTACGAAGCAAGCATTTTTTTCAAATACCGATAAAATTAATTGATTAGGCGAAAATGAAAAATGAGGCTTTTGATGGCGCACGGCATGGGTCAGTGAGCAATACTAATAAGTCTCCGGAGCTTGTCGGGACTTGTCGGCCTTGAACTTAATTTCTACACTATAAATGAGAAGTGCCAATTGTCAACTGCGACTGGTGCACCATTTAATTAACTTTCTTATTCCAAAGAGTTTCATAATACAAAATAATAATAATAATAAATAAATGGGACTTACCACGTGTCGCGACCTAGCTATCTGGCTAGCTTAAATTAATATTAATAAACATAAATATGGTCTTCCGCTTGAAATTAAGGGTCTTCCATTGTTGAAAAATGTTTCCAATTCACCAAAGTCTCTCCTATTATATTCAGATTCCTTATCTATCTGTGAGATTTTGATTGCAACTATTTGGCAAGAAAAAATTTTCTTAGTTGTGACAATGCTTTCACCACAAAATCTAATTTCTGTTTCTTAAGTAAAAACATGTATGGTTGGCGCCTAAATTTCTTTTTAGAGCTTGCTACAAGATATGCTGTTAACTTGAAAATCAAAATTTTTTTAGCAATTAAATTTGAACCTTTCGTAAAATTTTAACTTCAGGCACCTTAGGAAAAAAAAAAAAAAATTTCTTTTCTTTAGCAATAAAATTATCATAGTTTTCTTGTCTGTGTTGTCATCGTTATGTAACTTCTTTTATTTTTAATATCTTAGTATTTGATAGAAAATCTATTTTATCCATTGTATTAAAACGAATGAAAAATTTAGCTTCTATGTAACTTTTTTTATTTTTAATATCTTAGTATTCGATAGAAAATCTATTTTATCCATCATATTAGTATTATTTATATTATCTCATAAAACTTTTCATTTGTCTAGTACCTTATGCATAATCCAACTTATAAATATATGAACTAAACACAATAAAATATTTTAATATTAAATATCAATTTTAAAGTTATATTTTTAACATCTAAATTAAACATCATATTATATGGACATATAACGCATTATTATATTCTAATATATTTACGTATTTAAGTATTTTTCATAATTTACACGTGAATGTATAGTTTTTAACCAATACAGTCCATGCACATATAATTTGGATAAAACTTAGACTCTTTACTAAAGAAATGATATTAAATATAATAAATAAAATATATTTACAATGGAATATCAATATATTAAAAATAAAAAGAGTTACATAGAAATACTTACATGAAACCCGGAAAAGAAAATACCCATTCCGTTGTCATGCTGTTATTGTAAGCTTATCTCTCTCGGCGTAAAAAGCGAAGTAGTTTCGTTGTCCAAAGAACAAGCAACACCTCATCAAAAAAAAAAAAAAAAAGAACAAGCAACAAAATCTTTCAACTTTTGTTACCGAAAATGGAATTTCTAGAAGCGAGATCTTTCCACAATGCATTCAAACACAAATCAAACGAAATCATTTTTATTTTTTCTTGAAAGAAGCTGAAAATGGAATTTCTAGAAGCGATATCTTTCCACAATGCATTCAAAGACAAATCAAAAGAAATTATTATTATTTTTTTCTCAAGGAAGTGTTTCCATTTAGATCAAATTATAAAATACATGGCCGATGCATATATACACACACATATAAGAGAAATAACATGTTGCTACATGTTTTTAACTATGCTTGATACTTTTTTATTGCGAAATATGCTAATCGTTGATATAAATAATTATTGTAACTGAAAAAAAGTTTTTTGAAATAATAATATAATAGATGCTATTCAAAAAGCGACTTCTTAGTAACCAAATTTATCATTAGAAGTTTTCTTTTAGCGACAACTTCAAAGAGATCCTCATTAAAGCCAACTTAACTGCAAGGATATTGCAGTGTAAATTTTTTTTTTGATTGCTATATTTACATATATCATAATATCTACTACAATGAAACTTTGAGATATTTTTACAAATCTGAAGACATAGTTCCACCTAATAAAACTTGGAGATACAACTTTACCAAAGAGACATAGAAACAGAACTCCTAAATAATAAATGTAGACAAAATACCCCAATTGTCATTTGAACTCATGTCAATTGTCTTGCTAGGCAAATGTTTTTTTTCCGGAGACGATATAGTGACACGTATTTTATGGTAGCCAAAAGTCCATCTTTTTGTGGTGCTCGTTTCGTATAGAAAGCAAAAGGTCTGATGGGCATTTAGTTATGGATAAACGGCGTATCTATTCAAGCACCAGAAAAAACTTCAAAACTAACGTAGAAAGGCCAAAAAGACACATGTATTACTCTATTTCCTCCTACAGTTGACAATGTTGCATTAAATCGTATGATTGAATTAAGTTGGAATTGAAGATGTGATGGGTAGTTAATTACTAGGGAAGGCACCATGAAAAGTGTGCTACCTGATCTTGTGGTATGGATATGGCCGACCAAAGATTAAAGTAATCGTTGGATGGCCGCAATTGAAGTACTCAACTCTCCACGTATTTGGGAAACGTATGGACTGGGTTTTGTGGGGTACGAAATCAGTAGCTAGCTGACCATATTAATTTCAACGGGTAATATCTCGAATCTGGAAGCGTTGGCATGCATCATCACCTTCAATTCATGTCTTCTCTCTCTCCAACTCGCATCCTATCCTCTGCATGGAATTGATGAATATATTGATAGACTTACTTTTGTTTGGTATATCATGTGGTAAAACCTTATTGATTAAAACATTAATCACATCAGGATACTCTGTGCTAAATTACCAAGAAATATAAAATATAAGCAGAAGCGTACCAGAATTCATAGAGTTATCGTTGTTGAATCCGGAGGTTTTTTGGTTTTCCAAGTTAATGTCCTAGGATTTTCTGGAGAAGGTAACTCCTCTTTTGTAAAGATGAGACGTTAGAAAAGAAACTCTCAAAGTTCATAATCTAGTGACCACAACCGTTTATATAGTGTATCAAAATTTTTTAATTTCTAATTTAGCCCATTATAAAAATATAAATTAAAAAATAGGCAATAAAGTTTCTACGCATAGGAGACTCATAACTTATTAGATAATTGGGCCCATAAATTTTATGAGATTATTTTATAATTTTGGGCCACTATTTATGATAGTGCATATATAATTATTATATATAAGTCCAAAAAATCCAACATATCATGCATTCAAATGTAGCTAGGGACATACTAGGCTGAGCCACCTGCACCCTAAATTAGCAAATTAGGTGTCTATAATTAGATGCAAAGTAGCCCCCGCATTCATCATTAAATTAAAAGAATTTTATTTTATGATGGTGCCAAAAATTATTCGAATCCAAGTATAGGTGGGTATAACTTTTTTTCTCAATAAAAAAGTATCGGTGAGTCCAATTTGGATAAAATGCAGGTTATATTAGATGACAACCAACTTTACTTAAATTAAGGTATAATTGGCTAAAATGAGCCCCACATTCATGATGACATTAAAATCACACTAGTCATATAGTTGGAAATTATTTATTTTATCCTAATACTAAAAATTATGTTTGTTTCCAAGTTTTGGGAGGCTTACTAGATTAAAAATATAGACTTTATGTATAAATTAGAAAAACATATATATTTGTTTATAAATGTACTAATATATTATAATACTTTATAGAGTTGTTTATCTATGTAAGATAGATGTTTTAGACCATTTGGACATTGAATTAACATTTTTGGAATTGATTTATAAACCAAACAATTTTATTATGTTTCCTTTTTTTTTTTTACCTTGGCATAGTTTTTTTTTTTTGTGTACAATATATCTTAACTTATATGACAATCAAGCATTGAGACAATTCTTACAATGTGAAGAAGAAGATCGCAAGCTCCCTAATATCAACCGGAGAGACTATTAGCTCCTAAATATCAATGAGACCACAACTTCTAACTATTATTCCTACCGATGGACAATTCCCATGAACAATGGCTATCTTTGCCATAGCTTAAACCTACATGGAAGAGAAGCTCGGCAATTCCCAATTGGCTCCCTTCGCATAGTTGATTAAATAAATAATTCCAAATGTAATAAATGAGTTGATTTTTATTTTTTATATATATAAAATAGGCCTTATTTGCTGCTAGTTGCACCCCTAACATGTATTTCACAATACATATTATCAGCCAAGCGAGTTGACAAAAGGTGTAATATTCATACATGTATACACTATCAATTCCTCATCTTTATATATATATGACTTGTTTGTGCATAGTGGAATTGCACCAAAACAGTAGTATATTTCCTCAAAAATAAGCGACACATATATTAAAATGTAATGAAACTTTATATAATCATTTGTCCATATAAAATTTATAGCAAATGGTTTATATATTAAAAAAATCACTTTAAAGTTCTTATTTATATCAAATTATTTTATTATGTTCAATTTGTACCATTTTTAGACGAAGTTTATATATATACCCAATTAGGATGAAAATTGTTATGGTAATAAACTACATCATTCTAAATACAATGGGTGGAATAAATTATAATTTTATGATCATATGAGGCCCATTTTAATGCAATTGTACCATAATTACGGTGCAACGAAGTTGCGCTCGAATATTTCTAATATAATATATATAGGCTTCACTTCTATGTAACTAAGTTACATAGAAGCAGTCGCACCATTATTTTTGCTAAGAGACCAAGTTTCAAATAAATCAAGAATGTGCATGGGAACATTTGCTCAAAAAATTATATATTCATGTTTAAATTATGAAAAATACTTAGATCTATTCACAAATGTATTAAAATGTAACAATACTTTATAAGATCATTTATCTACATATTATTAATTTTTTAGATGGTTTAGATATTGAAAAAACTACTTTAAGGTTAGCATCGTAATATTGAATTATTTAATTATGTTGATTTTATACTTTTATAGATGAGACCCATATACAGTGAAATTAAAAAAATAAAAGAATTTTTAGGATACTA
Organism: Annona squamosa; assembly: GCA_035584095.1. NCBI lineage: Eukaryota > Viridiplantae > Streptophyta > Magnoliopsida > Magnoliales > Annonaceae > Annona > Annona squamosa. Next base: position 49,249,361 of record JAXCLR010000092.1, read on the forward strand.
GAAATGATATTAAATACAATGGATGGAATGGATTTCCATCAACCATCAAGATTTTAAAAACAGAATGGACTATATGAAAAAAGGGTTCCATAGAAGCGGAACGGTGTATATATACATATATTCCTCATCTTCTTTTGCTTGCATTAAGAGAGAAATGAAGTCGGCCCCAGCAGACAAAGCCCGGCAGCGACGGGTCAGAAGGATGGACTGCGATCCTATGCTCTCGGGAGCATCTAGTGTTGCATGCTCCTGAGCACATACACCTATTTTTTTTTTTCAAAATTTTTTTACAATAGTGTTAATTTACATGTATTTAATATGTGTATAAATTTTTACCATTTTTTGGTATTTTAAATATTTATTTTTATTTTTGAAAATCAGTGGTATTTTAGGTAATTTTAAATTACTAAAATGCCATTGATTTTTAAAAATCCAAAATAAATATCTAAAAATCTCTAAAAATGGTAAAAATTTATAGATATGTTAAATACACTTACGTTAACAAGTTTATAAAAAAATTTTGAAAAAAAATTTAAAAAATAAGTGTATGCGGCCTGGAGCATGCGGCCGGGAGCATAGGAATGCTATACCAGAAGTATCATGCATTTGTCGGTGTCTGATGCATATATCGCCAATGACTTGTTGCTCTCGTCTATAGAAAATTCAGTCCGAAAACTGGGCCACAGCCACGAAAAAGTCAGGCAGCTTTCCGCATTTACTCCAACAAACGTGATTTTTGCAACCAATTCTTTGTCGTAAAAAGTTCAAAGCCCACACGCGCACACCCCCACCCCCCCAAAACCCCTTTTCAAACTTAGGAAGGAAGGTGGATGTATTTTGGAGGGGCAGGCAACCATACATGGCCCCCGAAAGGAAAGCAGAAAGCTAGTTGTGCAAATTCAAGGACTACTTGTTTAGCCGTCCTCAACACATAAAAATATAATATGATCAAATTGATCAACATAGCTCTTAATTTCATCCTGGAGGAAGGTTTGATGAAGTAGTGCCATCTCCTCTTCGCCAATTTATGCAGATAAGTGAGTCGCTTTCGATAATGACTCTATTGAGACATAGTTGTTTAATTTGCCTATTTAACTTCTGAAAGGATTGCCTTGCCCACACACGTATATATTTTCTTTCCTTGTCAAGCTTTTAGAAATGAAAAAAAAAAAAAAAACAAATTTTTTTTTTGTGTTGTTCGTATTTTCTCCGTCTCCCACGTACGTACGCACTCCCTTCAGCATGTCGAAAGGATGCATGCATTATCTACACCATTCAAATTACTGTAACCCTTCACATTTAGTTTTAGTTGCGTGCGCAGGAGGCTCTTAAGTTACCGTACTTTTGCCTGTCCATGTCAATTAATCATCCATCAATTTCAAGTCGAAAATTTTCAGTGCCTGCTGTAAAAACAGTTGATTTGTTATGCAAAATAATAAATGGGCTGGACTGTATATTGTACTTTGGAAAATGATTGATTGCATAATTTTCATAGTTTTTTTCTCTCTCTTTTTTTTTTATGTGAAGGAGATTATTGTTTCAGCCTGGATTACAATCGGAATCTTACCGACGCACGCAGGTGTTAAATCACTTGACTATGCCTTGAGTGACCATTTTCATAGATTTAATGATGCGAAAGACACCGCAAGAAAGTTAGTTGTTGGCCAGCAAAGACCCTTTATTAAAAAACTGTATATGCTAAAAAAAATTTCTCTTGCTTATAATGATACTTTTTGAAATCTTCTTATTGACGGTGGTGCTCTCATAGCAAGCAAAATTTTCTTTGGTAATAATAATGCTATTATAATCAAAACAAAATTTGATTTTATAAGTATAAAAATATAAATCATTGGCAACTAATTTTTTTAGTAGTTACTATATTATATATACCATTAATCATTTGTAACCAAAATTTTAACTTTTTTGCAAAAATTTTGGTTACCAAAAACTAAAATTTTCTTGTGAAATTAATATCATAAGAGTCAATAACTCAATACAATGGGGGTGTCCTTTTTGTTTTAACCTTTTTTTCAAATTTAAGCCATTATTATATTATATTATAATACAAAAAATATACAAAAGCTAGCATCTGTTAGGAGTGAATATATAACTATGTAAATTTTTTTTTAAAATTTCATAAGACATAGCATGCAAAAGTGCCACAACACCACTACCTTGTCAGGCTAACACAGCCGCTTTGCAGGATTGAAAGCTAGTAGCTTTAGTCTTCCTGAATTTTCATGGGAGTGTCAACTCAGTAGGAAATTTATGAATATTGTTAGATACATGTCAGAATGCTATATAAAAATTATAAGAATGTTTAAGAGCCTGATTGTAATACTAGCTGAGATAATTTTCAACACCCATAAAAAGTATGCAAAAGTTTCCAAATAAATGATTTTTAAAATTAGAAAATAAATATATGTATAAACATGATAGATGAGTTAGAATTTAAAAAAAGATGAAAACAAAAAAATAAGGGACCTAATTACATTGAATCTTTACTTCATTTAAAAACAACATTTTGAGAGTGAATATGTAACTATTAATTTGAGTGCATAAAAGTTTTTAACATATGTGATTTATGGAATTATAAATAATTAAAAAATATAGATAGATAAAAGATTACTTAAATTTGTAAGAAAATATATTTTAAAAACTTATTATTTTATTACGATATTAAAAATTATTTTGATTAAAATATTCCGGTGAGCATTCTGTCTTCGGTTGGCCATATGATGGATCAGATTAAGAGCATAAGCAGATGTTTCAGACAATATAATACTCTCATGTTACCTGTGTCGGTAATCAGGTGGCACACAATACTGTTAGAATTACATTACAAGGAAACATAGATACATATAAATGGTAGGATGATTTTCCTAACATTACTTTGGAAGCAGCTTCTAAAGACATTAATGATTTTTTTGGGTAGCTGATTTTGGTTTTCCTTTCCTTACTTCCTGCAAGTTGATGGATGTAGGGAGGGGGAAACGACACATCTCATCAAAAAAATTGCTTAAACTTATTTATAACCAAGTGTAAAATATAAAAATTACTTAGATCCATCCACAAATTTGTTAAAATGTTATGAATTGATTTTGACTTGTTTGCAACATATATACACAATCTATTAACAACCCACTAACTTGTTTATTAAATGAGTTGTAAATGGATTATGACTAAAGTTTTTCAAAATTAGTTAATAAATGAATTAAAATCAAGATCTTGTTAAAAAAAATTGAGATTAGAATTGAACGATAGCCCGTTGAACTCATCGGTTAAGACTCCGAGTTGCATGTACGAAAGCATTTTCCACTGGATATGTCCTCTACGAAACGTGGGGAAGAGGCCTGAAAGATGCCATGCCATGTATATGACAAATCCAGTATCATAAAAGGGATATGGCCAAGCGGCCGTGGAGAGTGGACATGTGTGCAGGCAATCTGCCGTATGCAACAAAAGTTTTTAATTGTAATTGGTTGCTATCCCTGCGCATGTCCCCGCCCGACATGATATGGCCAATAAATTGAATTGAAGTTGGACTTCCTTCCTTCATATGGCCCCTCCGATCCCCGCAACAGGAGACTTTATAGAATCCCTTTCAGACCAAAGCGAGTCCCAGGGAAGCAACCTGGTGTTTGGGTTGACCCGACCCTTATAAGCCAACCTGCTGCTTTTTAAGGTCAGTGGCTGGGAATATTTGTAATTTTTTAATATTAGGGTGCATTTGAGAAATATTAAAATTTTTGGATAAAAATTTTTAGTATAAAAATTTTTAAAATAAAAGAAAATGATATGATTTGACTGGGAGTTATGATGGATAGAAAAGAAAAAAAAGTTAAAATAAAAAAGTTAGTTTGATGAGTAGTAAAGAAATGATTGAAAAATAGGGTAGCTGTATATGAATATATAAAATAAAAAATTAAAATTAGGATAATTATGAAGAATAAAAAGTTTTATATTGAAAAGTTTTGATTTGAAAATTTTGATACATAGCTGTACATGCAAAATTAAAATTTAAAAAGTTACAGAAGCGAGAATCTAAGAATACTCATTGATCATCATGAAGAAAAGGAGAAGAAAGGAATCTAAGTTTAGTAATTTAGAAATTGAGGCTGTCACAAGTAAAAATTGGGTTAGGTTTCGGACTGACGTAAGCCTAGCTTGAAAACCATGAATTACAAACCTGAACTCTAATATATTAGAGAAAAGTTACACATGACATGTGCAACTTTAGCATAAACATATGTTTCGGTATATTATATAATCCATGGTAATTATCTTGGAAAGAGTAAAATATTTTAATTTTTTATTTTTACTATTTCATCAATAGCTATTCAATGCACATATAGCTTAGAATTGATGATATAACTTTTTTTTAAAAAAATCTAAATGTAAATTAATGTGCCTAAGGATTTGTTTGGCCTAACAGTATAATTACCGCACCATGTGCCTTAATAAAAAGTGTGGATTTGTAGTTTAAAATTTTCATATTATTTAGTGCTTTTTTATTGGTATTTATACACTGTGACAGCTGATTTTGCAGTCAAACACATGCACAACCCTTGTATAATCGATGGAATTTTATGTAAATACTCTTAGCTCTGGAGAGAAATCTTGTAAAAAAACAACCACAATTAGGGGAAAATGGCAAAGAATGTCACCTGCATTAGGCAGGATTTGATACCGCACTAGCCCCATAGACGCCCACAATGGGTACCACCAAGGCAGTGCCCGGGCAGCTGAATAAATAAGCCCTGTCAAGTGTCATCAAAAAGTGAATTACTCCTCTACCTTTTATGCAACTAACCGGGGCCTAAAAAAATCCAACCCAAATTCTCCCTTGAATTGAACTCTAATTCATCCCGAGCCTTGCTCATCGAAAAAGATTAGGATTGGTATTTAAAAGTAATCTTTTTTATTGGTATTTTATATGCACTATAACCTTTGAGATGTTACAATCAAATACATTCAACCCTTACATATTGGAGAGATTTTTATAAATACTCCAGTATCAGGAGGAATTTGTTAATACACCCTCACCAAGAAGAAATAAAAAATCAACCCAAACTACTTTGGTGGGGACTTGAACATTGGTGGCATTGTTTTATGCTAACTGATGTTACAACTAGGCAACGTGCTTATTGGCAAAGTAATTTTTTTATTAGTATATATTTACATCAATCTTAATTTCTATTATAATGATACTCTAAAACATTCTTACAAATTTCAAGAAGGAGAGAATAAGCTATCATATATTGTTGAGATTATTGATCATATGCTTGCTTTAAGAAGAGTTAATTTGATTTTGATGATTAACAAATAATTGAAATATCATTAAAAAGGATCTAATGCATTTGTCTAAGTGTTCTCAGATATTTTATCCCTAATTATGTGTATGAAAATGAAAATGTGAAATAATTTAAGTTTCAAGAGTTCAAGTTCATGAATTGCAAGTTCTGC
>JAXCLR010000092.1:49256722-49271596 GCA_035584095.1 Annona squamosa
GATTTTAAAAAAATTCAAAAAAATATATACAAATCTATAAAAAAGTAAAATTTGATATAGATGTTAAAAATATATTTAAATTAATAGTTATATAAAAATTTTAAAAAACAAAAATTAAATTAAATATGATTGAGTGTGCCGAGGCTAAGTACAGCCGATGTATTTAATCATGTCTGGACAAGTGCCTTGCGGTGTGCGCGGGCCGGAAGAAAGAAGATGGTGTGAGCAAGCAGGAGAGCATGCATTGCCGCATGCGACAGAAGGACTGAGGGAAGAGAGTCAGAGATCCAGATTCATGCGACAAGTTACGCACGCCACGTGTAAGGTAGGGGACCCCATGCCTGGCAGCCAGCCTCTCCTCATCCATCCCCTAAAAGCACAATCCAGCGATATTTTATATTATTTTCTTTTAAAAAAAAAACTATAAAAAGACAGCAACTTGCTCAAGAGGCACTTGGTGGAAATACTGGGTAGAATTAATGGTATTGAAGCCTATGTCAACTTACTGTTTGGACGCTATAAATGCTTTGATTTTTGGCAACCAAAATTTCTTTGAAAAATATTAAATTTTATTTATTGAAGACATTTTCATTGCCAATAGTTAGTAATATTTGCCACGTAAGAAGCATAAAGAAGGTGATCTGGTCGTCAATAATTAAGTAATGATTAAAAACAAACATTCGTGCAATAGGGGTGTTATAAATGATTTTTTTCTACTTCGCTTATAAACCATATATAATATTCAGCATATATATTTTTGTATATAATAGTTATGATGCCAAAAAATAAAATATTATGAAAATTTTTACATTCTATTTATTTATTTTCAAAATTTACCAGCTTTTTTACCCCCAAATCGTGTAAAATATTTATAACATAGAAGTTTTGATTTAAGTTGATCTTTGGTATCATAAATATTGAAACATCATTTTATAGTTTAAATGTTTTAAATGTAAGAAAACTTTTAGGGAATATTTCAAAGGATACAAGATTCTTGTATAATTTCATAAAAAAAATTTTTTGTGTGGAGTTTATATTCCCTTTCCCAAGACAGTTTTTCAATTTCCAAGATAGATTTTTCAATTTCTAATACAATTTTTTCATTTTCAATACACATAATTACATTTTCATCTCATATAGAAATTTTATTTAAGAAACTTATACCATTTAAAACAGACCCTTAAGAAATATAAAGAACAACTATTTTGTACAACTCCCATGGTACAATTGTTTTTATAAATTTAAGCATATATTTATTTAGTTGATTTATAAAAAACCACCCTGATGTAGAACTTAGTTAGGTTATAATGAATTTTAGAAGAATCTAATGAGTTTATATTTATTAGGATACATAAAAATATTTAATCATAGTGATTTATAAGTTGTTAATAAATATTTATTGACGAAGCTTGACTTTGGCTACGCAAGCGAAAGGGATTAGGCATATGAGTTGGAGTGGAGATGTGAGAGACAAAAGGATTTTTTTGTGGAAAAAGAATTTAGATGAAAAATATCCAAGTCGAATCCCAAAAAACAAAAGTATCACAAGTACAATAAGTTAGTTTATGATTGGGTCTAGAATTTTCTCTTCCTTTATATTAGTGAGTGTAACACTTCTACCTAATCATCATATCTTTTCTTTATGAAGTTGATCATGACAAGGTTTTCATTTCCTATAATTTCATTGATAGTCCAACTGGAAATGTTTATGTGATTCAATTAGGACAATCATGTTTTTGTTCGATTTGTTAATGGCTCGAAGGCAGCTACTAATGTATTTTGAGTGGCTTGAATGTATACAGGTCAAGATGGCCTAATTTCATTATGTTTATAAAATATCTTGGCTTGAAATTAAATTTTGAGAGCTAGTTGCATAAACAAATTGGAATAAGAGGGTCACTAGTCCCTTAAGATACATGGCAAACACATTGGAGGATGCATGGGTGAGAGGGATACATGGCAAAATAGTGGCTTCGTTATTCTCGTCTGCATCATGATAAGAAGCAAACTAAAACAAATGTACCCACTATCCTTGTTCTCTACCTAAGTAAGGGGTTGGGTGAAATACACAAGGGGGAGTGTCGTGAGGGGGATGCATGGTGGTAGCAAAGGGCTCCCTTATTCCAATCTTAGTTCATTTTGACATTGCCCATATTATTTACTATTATCGGCGGATTTAGGTATTGCTTAGTAACATAGGTAGTGATGGAAGTGAGAAGTGTGGAAAAGAATATTTTTAAAAAATATAAAAGTAATGTGATATCATAAGGATAAAGTGAGAATAAATAGGTGTTTATGTGAGAAGAATAATTGAAAAATAAAAATAAAACAACCAAGTAACTAATATGTCAAGATAGTTTTTGAAAAGTGCGTAAAATGGGAGGAAAAATAGGAAAGTGTGCTTCCCACCATCTAGGCTGCTTACCAAGTTTATCCTGTTTTTTGATTTCTCTTTTACAACATCATTCATGTGTTGTTACATTAATTCAGGCCTAATTTATCCAGTTCACTTTACAATTTTGATCTTATATATGTTTCTATTGATAACTATCAACAATATACATGGGCAGAGAGAAAATTAATACTTCTTAAATAGAAAACATAGTACTTCAACATCATTCATACGTTGTTACATTAATTCAGGCCTAATTTATCCAGTTCACTTTACAATTTTTCTCTTATATATTTTTCTATTGATAACTATCGACAATATACATGGGTAGAGAGAAAATTAATACTTCTTCAATAGAAAACATAGTACTTTAGCAGGGATAAAAACCCCTAACTACCTTCATACATAAGTCAGAAGTCAGAAATATTAACAACCGGCTAATATATAAGTGTGTTGGCACCAAACTTACCCTTAAAAGCAAGGGATGCAAGGGAGGCAGCTAGCGTCACGCTTAGGGGCTGTGGGTTGGTGAAAATGTTAAATCAGAACTTTGAATATTAAATGCTCGGGCACAGATTTTTTTCAGTGTACCTGATAAAAGTTTAGTTAGTGAATCCATCAAATCAAGGAGTTATTGATATGAACCGTATATGTATAGACGGCCCACACTAAGCCGATATTAAGAAGTTGCCAGAATTCTCCCTAAAAATTTAATTAACACTATAAAAATGTTAGGCTTTATCACCAACCTAATCATTGCTAAAAGTTAGAATTTTATCATTAAATAATTTTAGCAAACATATAATTTTTCTATCTACTGTAAAATCACTTCGTAAAGAAAAAATATAATTCATCTACTGAATTTTTAGAACGAAAATTTTTTTGATGTCATTTTTAGAATGAAAATTAAGCTATTGTCATTACTAAATTTTGGCTTATTGCAACGAATTGATTTCGTTGCTAGTATTAAAACTTCTTATACCCGGGAGATTCGAAAGTTCTACTGTATCGTTTCCGGGAGAAAAAATAAAAGTGCTTTCAAAGTCACTTACAAAACTCAAAATGAATAACGAAATGATGCACATTCTCGTATTTTGACTATATCTAAAAATCAAAATTTATTGAAATCAAAGACGTGCTCCGGACTTTATCTAAAAAAAGACGTGCTCGGGAGACATTCGCTTACATATATTTATGTGTAAATTATGAAAATATTTAGATAAATTTACATCTGCATATAATATAATAATATTTTATACAATCATTTAACTCCTTAAGAATTATATTTTAGATAACAAATAAAATATTTTCTATAATAATATATAATGTTAAGTATAATGGATAAATTAAATTTCTTATTAATCATCAAGAACGTAAAAACAAATAAAATTACATAAATAGAATATTTCATAACAGCATAACCTTCAACTCAATTTTTTTTTTCACGGTGCTTATTGATTTTATTATTTTTTTTAAGAAAAATATCCCTGGTGCGCACAAATTGTAATATGATATCTATATATTAAGGTGCAACGTGTCATGTGCGACGAACGCATCGGCCAAAGCAAAACTGAACGAATACTGGACTACGTAAATAACTATCTTAGGGTGTGTTTGGGAATAGATAAAACTTTTGATGAAAAGTTGTAGAGATGAAAAGTTGTCAAATGATGTGATATGAGAGGGGTAATAATGAGGAATAAATAGGATAAAGTTGAAATAGATAGGTTTATTGTGTTGGTAGTTGTGTAGAAATGATTGAAAAGTAGGGTAGTTGTATAGAAAAATGTGAAGAAATAATTAAAAAATAAGGTAGTTGTGGAGAATGAAAAGTTTTAGATTGAAAAGTTTTAAATTGACAACTTTTTGTTGTCGCCAAACGCACCCTTACTCTTTAATGCTGACGACGGGGTTGACGTACGTAGCATCTAAGATACGATGAGTCAACGTCGTCTTTCTATATGCCAATTTATTACTCTCCCTGTCTCGGACAGTCGTCTACGGGCTTCCTCTCCATGCCAAATTCCAAATTCCAGCATGCCCCTTTCCTTCCATCGTTTCTATCCATCCATTTAAATATATATGAACTAAATACCAGTCAAAAATCTCATCACAACTCACCCGCATAACTTCGGAATTTTCGATAGAAACATTCTAGGGGGAAATACGCGAGGCCCCACCATTTGCAAATTATTTTTTTTAAATAAAGTAATATTCAAATCATGCATGTTATAAATTATAGTGAGTGAAAAGGAATGAAATTCTTTTACTATATATGTATATATTGCGTGAGAAAAACAAAAAATACAGCATTCTTTAAGCATATGTGCGAGGCATTCGATTTTTGTGTGTAGATGTGCTTTATACAAGCCAAAACAATAACGTCTTCCATCGTACTCGTGGGAACCTGTTATTATATACAGATAGGTACAATTTTGAAGTTGATTTTTGGGATCTGCTGGTATAGCAGGAAAAAAATGATAATAACGATCAAATACGCGCATGGATTTTAATGTAGATGGATGTGTATATCCCTTATTGTATATGAGATTTGACACATCGTTAGCATTAGTAATTGTACAGATGATGCTAGGACTGAAGTACGTGCTGCTGTAAGTACGTGTGGATAGGTGGATGCATGATGCAAGGACCAGGCAAGGCATGGGAGAACGACCATCCTCGGGTTCTGTGCGTGAACTGGTGTCTGCTCTGTCTGTATCTATTTAATATGGATGATCCATTTCGAGGCAAGGATAAGCATACTTTCCCTTGGGGCCCTATTGGAAGCATCCTGTAGAATGTGATTTCGACGAGGAAAGGTGAGTGGATTCATTATGCACTCGAAAGGGTTAATTTCAAATATACTCAAAATATTTTTTCTTAATTATAAATATACTCACTGATTTTAAAATTATTCATATATACTTACTAAGTATATTATTAATTTCAAATATATCTAAAATCAAACATTCCGTCGGTTAGGTTTGATTTTGCATTTCTAAATGACCGTGTTGCCCCTTAATGAAAGTGATATGTTCCATTTATTTCATTTTGTAACTTTCATTATAATATGATACAAATCGAAGTTTTAGAGATTTCATTGGAAGCAGTTTTTCTCATGGATATGTGAAAAAATTTTGCTTTATGTTTGATCTTCATAGAGTTATTTTTGTCATTTTGAATTAACTTTAACTACCATTATACAAAATGTATAATTTTGGGGTATATTTTAAATTATACTTAGTGGGTATATATAAAAAATTTCAAACTTAATGCATATATTTGTAATTCAAGACAAATGTTGGAGGTATATTCAAAATTAGCCTTATTAAAAGTGAGATGTATGAAAAATATTAAAAATGAAAAAAATTCATTTTCGGTCCCATTACATCCTATCCCGTATGATGCTTCAGAAGAGGCACTTTGGAAGTGTTCTGGAACTTGCGAATAAAATACTTAAAGCAATTAATTACCCTACAACTTCATTTTTTTTCCTTCACTCCTATATCTTATCACATATATTTTTGCGACTTCATCTATATTGTATTTATTCTATTTAATTTCATTATCACCTATCTCCAAATGTCAACTGCTTCCTTAATTTCAATTCCTTGTTTTGGAAGGTGAATCCATCCATGATATGAATGTTTCCATGAGCCCTTATCTTATAAGGCCAAACGCATGAGGGCAGCCATCCGTCTGATTAAAAAATATATATATATTTTTATTTTTTTTATTTTTTTCATGGATAAGTAAATAGGTGGATTAATTTATAAATCAAATTTTACTATTTTTGGATATTTTTAAGTATTTGTTTCGAATCTTTAAACATAATAATATTTCCGTAATTATCTGAAAATTGAGTTTATAGATTTAACACACCTAAATTTCCTTATCTATAAAATAATAAAAAATATATATTTGTGGTGCATAAGCGTGGGCGTAAAAGATCACACGGCAGTTTCCGTTGCTAGCTAGAGTGGAGACAACTGGTGCGCATTTTACGCATTTTTATATTGCCAGCTTTCTGGAACGTGTTGACGCAGTCTACGAGTTTCGTCAGGTGAGCCTGAGCGATGCATCGGTTACGTGCTCGAGTTCGGCTTTGGAGGACTTGGCACTGGTGTTTGAAAGCCAGCCTTGGAATTGAAACGACGGTTCAACTCCAACCCATATATAATTCTATATATATATATGCGTGTATGACTAGATCAAAGTCACCAAACACGCATTAATAGTATATGCGTGGACCTCCCTCCGCCGTCTGATCTGCCTTCGTTTATATATATATGCCTAGCCACATGGCCTATTCGCCGTCCAATTCGAGGTTGCATGGCTCACACGCAACCGAACAATCGAACTCACACATGCCATTTGTCCGGGATCCATTAACGTGCTAGCCACTGCTCGATGTTTCTTCAATTGGGCAGTCCAACAAAATACGTCTGCAAGACAATAGGGTGCACCACGTCAGCTTAAAGAGGGCCCCATGTTGATGATAAAATGTAAATTCAACCGGTTATATTGTTTAAAATAATTTATTTTATTGTGCAGCAAAAATCATTCAAATCAGAATTTTATGTTAGTCATATTGCTAAAAATGCATATAATGGTTCGATATATCTAAATTAGGAAAAATACTTTGATTCGTTGATAGATGCATTAGAATATAATAAATACCTTATAAGATTATTTATTATTAATAAAGGAATGACGTTTTAAATGGTTTAAATACTAGAAATAAAACTTTAATATTGATATTTAGATCAAATAATTTTATTATATTGATTTTACATATTTTTTAGACAAATTCATAATATACACGTATGGTTTAGATGAATTTTGTGTACTGTTTAAATAGAAAATTTTAAATATAACAGGTGCATTGGATCTAAATGGGGCCATTTTCAGCAGCTGCGGCTCCACCTAACCATATCAATATTTTATTACGTCCTATCCTTAAATTCCCCCATAGTTGAAACAAGATGGAAGAAAAGAAACAGCTAATACTAGTTAATAAACACGCAATTAACTATTCAATTGTAATAATATATATCACTCATATCTCAATATATGATTCAACGATTTGATTAATTAAAAATTATACCCACTTAAGACTGTGGTAGGTAACATTAAAAAAATAGAGACTGGTAGGTAGGTTGCCATATTTATCTTAATTAGAATTAGTGACTAAAGGGAACATGCAAAACTTCTATGAATTATGAATTGTATTTTTTTGTAATCTACAAAATCGTGAAACTAAGTACCTTTTTCATAGAATTTTCCATAACAATATTATCATGGAATCATAATTTTGAAATCAATGTCAATAATTGCCAACTTTGCTTGCACGACAATTGACAATAGAAGGATATAAGAATTTGTGGAAGTAACATTTGGAAATATGTTGCACAAAAAAAAAAAGAAGAAGAAGAAAGCACAGGTATAGGGGAGGTTCTTATAGACTCAAGGACTAGTTTTTTGGCAGCAAAGTACTAGAAGATTGATGGAACTATAGATACTCTTACTATGAAAGCAATGGCCCTCTATTATGGTCTTGGATGGGATGGAGAGATGAATTTGTCAAGATGGGCAATGAAGTTGCCCATAGTGTAGCTGCCTTCGCAGAATCAAGCTAAAAATTGTGCGTGAGTTGATGGGGATGCCGATCAAATTTTTGTTTAAACCTTTTGTACAGGAGAAATGGATAATATATTCCATAAAAAATAAGAAACATGTGTCTAAGCAATAGTTGTAAGAACTAGATTGTACTCGATTAGACTAGTTTGAATAGTAACCAACACATCTCTTAGTTTGATTCACCCTGATTATCAGTTGGAAGTTATGAACCCGATCATATTGGTTCAATTAGGAGTTAGATTATATTTTAAACCGCTAGGGTAGATTAATTTTAAAAAGATTAATTTCAAATATACTTACTACTTTTATTTCTAATTTCAACCATGCTTATTAAGTTTAAAATTTTTTATCTATATTCACTAAGTATACTATTAATTTCAAAGTATACTAAATCCATCACAAAAGCTATTAATTGTAATTAAAAATGAACAAAATACCCCTCGGGTTTACATTTTGTGTCTTCCAAAGTAGTGTTAATAGTTGCATCTCACAAATTCAACTATTTCAAATCTTGTATTAGCTAGATTTTTCTCCCTATTTAGCAACTTTGGAGGAGACTAAACGTAGCTCTAAGGGTGTTTTTGATCATTTTTAATTATAACTAAATGTTTTTATGACAGATTGGGTATGCTTGGAATAGATAACATACTTAGTGGGTATAAACAGAAGTTTTCAAACTTAGTACATATAGTTGAAATTAAAGATAAAAATAGTAGGCATCGTGGTAATACACTTGCTTCTCAATTGAAAGGTCGTGGCTTCGATTCCTATGTGCGGCAGGTGTAGTTGTTGGTATTATACAATGTAGTCCTCTTGTTATGGAGTTTTTACAAGTTCTTTCCTATTGTGGAAGTTTATAATTTCCCGCTGTGGTGGGGGTTTAGGAAAAAATTTCCCTTATAGTGTGAGGGTGTGAATATACTTCAATGTAATATCTTGATGTCATAATATATACACATATAAATATAAAAAGAGATAAAAATATTGAGTATATTATACACATTTGAAAAATACAATGAGTCAACGTTTAGTTTACTAAGGAACAATCTTAATAATTTTCTTGGATAGAATATGTAATGAACTTGTTTGATTGTGTCATAGTTAAATTGAAACTATTATGATTAAATTGTTAATGAAGCATCAAACATATATAAGATTATTCAAGTTTTTTTTCCTTGTTATTTCTTTTTCAAGTTTGAACTATCATATGTTTCAAAAAGCTTAACTATAAAAAATTTACTATATATTTTATTAGTATCGTACAGCATGACACCTAATATTACAGATCTTGCCTATTCACATAGGAGACAATAATCTCTTGTCTATCCTGGGAAAGACATCACACTCCTATTTATTTTTCAGGGAAATCAACTGCGCTCACCATTGCATTTGGCTGAAATCCCACAGGTGTAGGATTCAAACCTAGCACACCACCCACTGAATGGCTTTACGTGGGGTGTTGTGACTAACGAAGCAATGTTCAATTGCAAAAAAAATTTGCTATATTATACTTATAAAATGTCGACATTCTAATTTAATCTAGTTTTTGTAAACAATTGAACCGATTGGTCAGTCGCTTGATTGATTTGATGACTATTTTGGTTTTGACAATATTGGCGTGTACGATTGTTGGCACCTGGCTCCTCATGGTGCACCTGGCCAGCCCATGTATCTTTTAGTGAGCCACTCGATAAAAGAAAAAATAATGGAGATCGATAGGGTAGGTAATGACATACATATTGCTTCTTTTGGTGTTACTAACCAGGCCATGTGTCTCTCTAGCCGGCCACCCCTTTGATAGATGTAAATGGAGGGAAGGAATAGATGAAATAGACATGATATGAGGGATAAAGTAGAAATAAAAGAGAAATGGGTAGGATAATTCTATAAAAGGTATGTTCGTTTACGTCTAAAAGTTTTCAAACTAAAATTTTTCATTTTTCATAAATATCATATTTTTAATTATTTTTATAAAACTACCTTACTTTTTAATCATTTCTATATAATTATTCATGCAACTAATCTATTTATTTTAACTTTATTCCCCATCACTACCTCTATCATATTACATTATTTTCTCTCATTCTAAAAATTTTTAAATAAAAACCTTTTCACTCAAAACTTTTGTCACTTCCCAAACATACTCGAAAAATTTTAAAATAATTAAAATATAAAAAATATGATAGTTAAATAATTAACACACTTTTGAATTTTCTAGTCCCACTCATTTTATCCAGCTTTTTACCAAACACTTCCTCAGTTTAAGTGAGCCAAATCTTGGATGCATCATGTGTTTAAAATCAAAAAAATAAAATAAAATCAAGCAACCCTAATTAATGAGCACAAATATAATGGATTACTGCAAGATTATATATTTGATATGAAGATATTAGATTCATAATATCATGATAAATTCAACCTATATATCCACTTGCTAGATTTAGGGTGTCACATCATATGTAGTCGGTAGTATTCTAAAGATACAATTAAGATGCGTCTTGACTTGGTCATCATCCCATGCATAACGAGCCGATGGGATCCTTCTTCGTTACGCCATTTCCCTCAAGTCATTTTGTAGGGTCGAGTGTCTGAAAAGACTCTTCAGGATTATATATTTCTAATTGTCATGTCAGCTTGCAAGTTTCGTGATCGAAAGGATTATTACTGTGCTTTGATTTTTAATCAAAGAAAGAAAATTGGATGTCCGCTAAAGCCAGTTCAATAAAACTTAATTGTGGTCAACTCTTGAGATCCACGTACTCTTAAAATAGAGAAATACATCCATTTTACTTACAAATAAACAAGCTAATTAATCATCATGATCTCGCAAATGTTTGCTTAAGAAGCTGCTTCATTGGATAATCCACGTGAGTCCAGCTTAATTCATCTCCTGCTATCGATCGAGATCATCTACTGCAGCCCATCAAAAGACATTTACAACCAACTCTTAATAGTAATTAAACTGGAAATCGTGTCATATAATGTTATACAGAACCATATTTGTTTCGTGTAAATTATATGCAACAAATTTTTAAAAAGAGGGAAAAAGTCGTTTTTTAATTTTTTTTATTTTTCCATAAAATTGTTAATCTAAATGCATTTAATATATGAACTAAGTTTTACTATTATTGAAGATATATTTTTTTTGAATTTTTAAACATACAGATATTTTAATTATTTTTAACTGTTAAAAATTACTGAAATAATCTTATACTTAAAAATCCAAAAAATATATAAATATTTTTAAAAATAGTAAAACTTAGCTTATATAATATATACATCTAAATTAATAAGTTTACGAAGAAAAAGCAAACGAATTTTGAAATAGATTTTTCTATATGAACTAAGTAAAACCATTACTCAGCCCGAATTAATAAGCTCACGCTTCTTTTTAAAAAATGGGTGCATTTATTGGTACGTACCGGTTCATATGTAGCTAAACATATAGACCAGCGATCATACAAATCATTTTTTTTTATTTTAAGTTTTTTATAAACTTATTGATCTAGGTATATTTAATTTATAAACTAAGTTTTATCATTTTTAAATATATTTATGTTTTTAATTTTTAAAAACAAATTTTTTGCATTAACCAAGCACAATAAGAAAATGAACTTATAGCAACCTTGATCTTTGTTATTATCTGCATCAATTTGTATTATAAAGTCCTTGTAAAAGAAAGTCAGTTGCAGAAGACTCTAATAACAATTTTGTTAAAGTTGTTGTATATAATAAGTACAATATTTAGCAACAATATTTATCAGTAAATAGTCAATTTTTGTAACTTCATATATTACTGTCTCTAAAACCTAATTTTTAGCGACAATAATTATTTATGTAGCTGATTAGCAACTTCTGAAAGAAAGTGCTAAGTGCTAACCATCTTGTAAAATATTAATTTTGCTTTCTTGCAGTGAAAACTGTTGCTATAATATAACATTGCGCTGTACCTCCGAAAAATGTAACATTGCCCGGACACAAGCCTGTAGCCATCTGGTCCATGTTACTATTGCCTAGATGCAAATTGGTTTTGCTAAAATTATTTGAAATTGTTACTTTACGTAATTATGTAAGACTTTTAGTGACATGAAGTTCAAGTTGTCATCTAAAAGTTTACTTGTGGCAAATCATTGTATATATGAGTGTGTTAAAAGCTAGTTAACAGCTTTTGCAATAGAAAGAGTTGTTGCTAAAACTATTTTCGAAAATGTAGTTCTCCTTGCATGCCAGTTTTATGATGAGGATGACATAAAGAATATTGGATAAAGAATCATTATTATATATAGCAGAAGAGAGTAATATAAAAAATGAGAAAAATGGTAAAAACATATTGCTATAATTGGAAATGAGAAAAAAATTGAATCAAAAATTTATTTCATACTCATCTCATTCTACATCCTCCCCATATATGCCATGCAGCTGTGATATATAGGGGGGCAATGTTTTTCCTTTTACATGTGCAGATGCTTTTGGGAAAGCTTTTGGTCAAGCACTAATCTAGCTTAACTTACACCTCTTATCTATTTGCGTACATCTCTTATCTATTTGCATGTGTCTTATCAATCGATAATAGTGACTAGTGAGGATTGAGTACACGATACTAGACCACCGGATTCACATTAATTCAACAAGATTAAAACCATGTACTATAATTAATATACGCAATGCAAGAAAATAATCCATGTGGGCCATCTTATATGTTTTGTTTATATCATCTTACCGCCCCCACCACGTACGGGAGCAAAATCTGTTTTTTTTTCAAACTTAGTTATAACGTCTAAAATTTTTCGTCGCAAAAAAAATCCTAGCAACAATAAGTCCCTCGAAGTTTGACAACAATACGAGAAGCTTCCCTAATTGGTAGCTTTTATCTGCAATGAAAAAAATTAAATAATTGTTTCTACTTTTAGTGACAAATAACAAACTATTGCTAGTTAACATTTTTTGCAAGTGAGAAATACGTACGTGACTACAAAAGCTTACTAATTGCAAGATTTGTGACAAAATAATACGTATTGCACGGCTAGCTCATGGGTAAGGTGCTACTAAAACTAAGGGGTCGAGGTGAGGTGGGATGAAAAACTGTAGTGTATATGTTATTCCACAAATAATTTAATAATTTAATAACCATATATTTTTTTAACTTTATCTCTATATTCTAATTATTTTCTCTTTCAACTTCCCTATTTATTACAACTTTACTTTATCACTTTATATCAACCACATCATTCCAAAAATATTCTCTTACTCATTACCGCCTCATCTCAAAATTTGTCTCAAAATTCCACAATTTTTACATTCCCAAAAGTCTGATAGGACATTCCCTATGTATACTTCTTATTTTTCTAAACGGTCTATAATATTCATTCACAAACCTCAAAAATGTGAGTTTTTGGCCTGAAATCAACCCCAAACAATCACCGCAAGGAAATACATTAAGTTTCAATGAAATCCTATATACATGATTTTTCTGCCTATATAAATATGTAGTAGATATAAGTCATTAACAGATAATTGTTTATGTTCGGCTGTATCTTGATAAATTTTGCTACATTTTTTATGTAATAGTCTTAATAGCAATTTGATATGACACAGATGGATAAAGCAACCACATGGTGCATTTCTTGTAGTGAATACAATAAATGGACTAAATATACAAATCACCACAAGAGAGCAGATTTTTAGTGATGCAAAATTTTGCAGTGATTTACACTACAGTGTCACTATAACTACATCACTGTAAGTTCATAACAAAAAGGCTTTGGTAATGCTTTTTTAATTTTATCACTAAAATTCATACTTTTAAAGACAATTTTTATCGTTAAAAAATTATTTTTTTACAACATACGTTATATTATTGTCACTAAAATCTAGTTAGCGGCAATAGTTTTTTATAATGCTAAATAAAAAACATTTTTTATTAGTATTGTTCAACATGATATATATAGGAAGGACTGTTGAGGATAATTACAGACGATGGGATAAAAAAAAAAATTTCATTTACAAAAAACTCTTGTCATTTTCAATACATATGACTGGCTTTTAGGGAGGGACTGTTGAGGATGAATATTACATTTGATGGGATGGAAATGGGAAAAATTTTTATTTATTTTTACAAAACCTCTTTTAATTTTAAATACCTAATAACTTTAATTCTTTATTTTCGATATTTTTTTCTTTCAATTTCCAATACGCAAATATCTCCATTCCATCGATAGAATAACCATGAACATGAGTATTTTGTTTGTTGTAGATTGGAGTTGTCAGCACGGCGCTACAGAAATTAAGTAAGTAATCAATATAACAACCGGTTTGAAATCCGGCGTGGAACGGAGAAAATCACAAGATTATTTCCATTACGGTGTGGAAATTGAACACATGCGTGTTGCATGCAACTGGAAAAAGATGGTGAATTTCGTGCTTGCAGTTCTCCAAAGTTCTATGCACATATAGACCACCGACTTGGACAACATTTAACATCGTTGCTGATGCGTCTCTCATCAGCAACTGGATACGAACAATAATATATGTCAGGCAAATATCTATTTGCTGTCCAAAATAAAATAAAATTGGTTGGACTAGGGATTTTAGCATTTAGCAAGAAGAAACAAAGGCACATGGTGCGTATAATTATATAATGATTTTCATTTCCTGGATTATAATTTGTGTGAGGCTGTCTTGTGCAGTGGCTTGAACGGGTCTTCGGTGGCCATGCAATGCAATGCCCCGCTAATTATGGGAAAGGGCTTTACTTCCTGAGGACTTCAGTCGGCGCGAGGCTCTTTTGCTACTTGCAACCGCATTCAATGCCACGCGTTTTTGCAAGGGTGGTGGGGGACCCC
>JAXCLR010000092.1:49271696-49288099 GCA_035584095.1 Annona squamosa
GACTATTTTTACTCACTGTGCTCATTTTTCCTATCCATGCTAACATTGTGAAGGTGGGCATAGATAGTTTCTCTGCAACTTGAAAATTTATCCTATTCAGAATTCAGACAACTGCAAATTGGACAAAAATAATTTTCTCCTCCGGATTACATAAATAGTTCTTTCTCCAACCGTGTTAACGATGCTTCACATTAGACTTTTGGATTCCTGCTTTCTTTATTTGTACCAACCAGCAAGCATGTACCTCAGCCCAAAACAGAAGAGGCATGTCAAAGCCCGTTTGACAATATCAAATCAATGAATAGTGGGAAAAGGGAAACAAAATGAAATTTCCATATCTTAATCTATGGGGAAAAATAACTCTCACAGGTTATGCCATATGCAAAGTTCACATAAGGGAGGGAGGAGGAACATGAGAACAAGTGGTATTTGCCGAAACACATTTCAGAACCTGGATTTGAGTTCAACTTGATATTTGCTTCATTTTATAGCTAGAAATTTCAGATGTTGGACTGCTACAGCTGGGATTGACTGGCAATCCTGATAGACTGAGCGTGGAGATGAAAATGCCAGGATCTGTGGACTAAAGCAGGGGGACCGGAGAGGAGAGAGACGACCAGTGCAGAGAGACCGGAGAGGAGAACTCGACGCCGTGGAAGAACTCGCGGGAACTCGACGCCGTGGAAGGACTAGAGTGCGTGGGGAGAGGAAGAAAGAAAGGCACGCGGACATTCGAATAGGGTAGGCTGTTTTTTTTCAAAAAAAAATGTTATGCTGCCCGCGGGACGACTCGGCAATATTTCCATCCAACGGCTATGATTGATCCCACCCACTCCAACGGTGCCTGGGCAACGTCCCTTTCGGCGGACGCAGTTAACATGACTTAGCCTGGGCGTAAAGAATCATCTCTCGTGTGTGTGTGTCTATATATATATATATATATAACTGTGCACTTGGCCCAATATAAGCCCTATATGTACTTAAATGTATTAATACGACCATTTATTCATATATAAATTTTATAGCAAATAGTTTATATATTAAAAACAACTTTAAAGTTGTTCTTCATATATCCAATTAGATGAAAATTGATGCAGTAATAGAATACATAATTCTAAACATAAATGGTGGAGTAGATTATAATTTTATAATTATGCAGGGCCCATTTAAGTCCTTACCTTTTTGCTTTAGTAATAGATAAAATTACTAGACATCTCTAAAAAAAATAAATTGGTGTATGTTATTTGCAGATGACATTGTTCTAATAGATGAAACTAAAGAATGATTAAATTTAAAATTGAATATGTGGGTAAATGTTTTAAAATATAATGGTTTTAGAATTAGTCACACTAAAACTGAATATATGAAATGCAATTTTAATAATAGTAAGAACCCGGATGATGAACCAATTAAGATTTTAGATAAAGTAGTAACAAGAACTAATCATTTTCGGTACGTAGGATCAATAGTTCAGGAGAACGAGAAAATTGAGAAAGATATAATACATAAAATTCAAACAGGATTGAAGAAATGTAAAAGTGCATTAGGAATTTTATATGATCGTCAAATTCGAATCAAATTAAAAGAAAAATTTTATAAGACTATGATTAAACTTTCTATACTTTATGGGGCAGAATGTTGGGCGGTTAAAGAACAACATATACAAAAAATAAGCGTAGCGGAAATGAGAATGTTAAGGTGAATGAGTGGTAAAACAAGAAAAGATAAAATTAGGAATAAAATAATTTGAAAAAACTTAAAAGTGAGACCAATTTATGATAAAACGAGAGAAAATATATTAAGATGATTTGGTTATGTTAAAATGAGACCTGAAGTAGCACTGGTTAGAAAAACAGAGTTTATCCAAGTAGAAAGTGGTAGCAGAATGAAAGAAAAACGCAAAAAAAAAGAAATAATTAAACAAAATTTAAAAATATTACAAATTACAAAAAATTTAGTCTTAAATTGCCAAGAATGACGTAACAGCATCCATGCAGCCAACCCCACCTGGGTAGGAAATGGCTTATGATGATGATGACGATGATGATGTGGGGCCCATTTGTGGTTTGAATATTTCTCTCAGTATATACATTTTTAAAACCAGCAAATCATTACATAAAGTTCGTCATTAGTATGGTAATAGAATACATTATTCTAAATACAATGGGTGGAGTAGATCATGATTTCATGATCATATGGGGCTCATTTTGGGCACCGGAACAGCCCTCTATATTTATATATAGGAATTTGTTCCTGCGCAGTAAGACTGCACCATAATTCCACTGTAAAATGGGCCCCACACGTATTAAATTGCAATGAAATTTTATACGATCATTTATCCATATAAAAATTATACTTTAGACGGTTTAGATATTGAAAATACCAATTTAAACTTAATATTTATATTAAACTATTTTATTACTTTGATTTTGCACCATTTTAAGATGGTAATCACACACATATTGGATTTAGATGAAAATTGGGACGCTAATAAAGTAGACAATTTTAAACACAATGGGTGGGGAGGATTTCCCATTCATGATCACGTGAGGCCCACAGTGCATAGACTACACGGTGCAGTCGCATGCACAAGATCATTTCCCACACACACGTATATATATATAATTTTTTTAATTAGCAGTCCATCTATACAACAGCCAGCACGTCGCTGTGCATCCCCATGTATATTTTTAAAAAAAAGAAAAAATTCATCAACTCTCCCTTTGCATCACAGCAATCACGTCATCTATACATATAGCTACATATCCCTATTCGTTAGTTTTTTTTAAAAAAAAAAAAAAAACCACCACGTTATTGCATCCAGCATGTTACATGCACATTAGGTATTAGCTGTTTTATTCTTCAAATATATATATTTTAAAAAAAAATCACGTCACTTTGCATATGAAGTATCTGCGGCTACATTTTTTTAAATAATATATTTTTCTCAAACCACGTCATCAGTAAAAAAAAATATTATTTCATTAAAAAAAATTCACGTCACTTTGCATATGAAGTATCTGCGGCTGCAATTTTTTAAAAAAATATATTTTTCTCAAACTACGTCATCAGTAAAAAAAATATTATTTCATTACACAACATACTCTTTTAACTATTCATGTTCCTTTAAAAAATCTAGATTAGCATAATGGAATCGCAGCCAATGAAGGAACAGAATCCGGCCATCCATTTCCAGATTGAGTCAGGGCCTAAAAAACAAGTCCGAGGAATAAGTTCCCCCAACCATTTCCATAATGAATTAATGCCTTATAAAAAAGTCTAGCGATTGAGTTGCCGCCTCCAACCTCCCTCAGCTTTTATGTAAAAAATGTACCTCGTTTTGACTCATGGGGCCAATATGTTAAAGGAGAATAATGTCCTATTTATTTTCTTCTATTGGGAAGTCCACTTAGACCATCTCTATACTCTAGTGTCTCATTGTATGTAGTTTAAGCACCATTATTTGGTTATTGGTAGCTCCAATCAATTTGATATGTTGATGTTATTTTTTGCTATTTAATCGCTATCCGCATTATATTTTGTCATGCATTTCACTAACTACTAATTGCGCCTAATTGATACACTCATTTGTGTTTGTCCAACCTTCCATTACCTAAAATTTTCTAATAACGTATATTATCTAAAAGCCTTAATGCTTGTATCTCCTTTATTCGACTCTTGTGCCTACACCTTTTTCTCTTTATTTACATTTCTGATCTTGAACCCATTTTCTTTACCTATTATCATTTTATTTTGTATGTTTTCTTAATGCATTCAACTAACCCTTAACAATGACTAATTGGTACACTTGTTTGACTAATTTTGCATTATATAAAAAATTTTAATAGTTCACATCATCTAAAAAACATATCTCTTACATCTCTTTTCTTTAATCTTCACGTCTACATCTTTTCTCTTTATTTGCATTTACAATCGTGAACCCATTTTTTTACATCTTTTGTTATTTATTTTACATACTCTGTACCATACTAATGTACTAACTTGCATCTCACATTTTATTTGGCTAATGTGCATGTATCACGTTCAATTTTTGTTCTTTCATCACATTTAATTTTCACTTATTTGCACTTTTGTTTTATTTTTAGGCTCATATGTCAGCACATCCTAGTGTCCAATTGATCAGTTGCTACAATTTGGTGACTCTACTGGAGAGTTCCATGTAACACCCCGAATATTAAAAAATATGTAAATAGATGGTTGTAGGTGATATTTGGATGAATGATGAAAATAGACCTAATTGTATAGTTAAACCCAAAAAGAATTGTGATAATAAAAATGATCGAAGATCATTAATAAAAGTCATGATTTTTATGAGAATGATTCTAAACATGATTGAAATGTATTCGTGATACTTGAGAATGAATTTGGTATGATAATTTTGATAATTGAGTCATTTGAGGCAAATAGTGAAAATTTGATAAGTAATGATGGGTGAAATTTTGAAAACAGCATGTCCATGTTGGTTTCTAGCGTGGATGAGATGCCAGATGTATGCGTTATATGTAAGAAATATTTTTGGAGGCACTAGAGTTGATATATGTGATTTTGGCCAATGAGACCTGTTGGAGATGCAAAACTGCTAAAGAGAAGAGTTAACGGGTCAAATTTATATAATACTAGTTTTAATCAAATAAATGATATAAATGTGATATGCTGATGATAAGAGGTGTGTGAATTATTGGTTTAGTTTTGGGAATGTTTTGACATGATATAACTATTTATTTTGCTAATGGATGAAAGTTGTTGGTAAAGCTGTTTAGTAAAATGCATGCCAAATTTTTTAATACTGGAATTTTAAGCTGAAATATTGTAGAGAGAAAGTACTTGAAGTTAGAAATCCAACACAAAATAACTATTTCAATGGAGGTTGTCTAGAGAAAGTTATGGGCAAAATAGTACAAGAACGCTATTTTAATCGAGGAGGATCTAAAACCGACCCCATTTCCATGTCATTTCTTTCCTTTCTTCCTCCTCACAACCCTAGCTCTCTACCCCATGAAAACCTACCTAAAAGTATTTGAATCCATGCGATTTTGCATTAAGGGAGCTTGATGGATGAATGAGAAAGTTTGGAGCTTAGGAGATCTTGGAGATTTTTAGGAGAAAATGAATTTGAGTTAAGTGGGTTGAATCGTTTTGAAATAAATGATGGATTTGAGTTGCAAATGACGTATTTTAGTGTTTGCTTATAGGCATTGACTTTAGTTGAACAATTTGGTTAGATTTTCATGATTTAGGGCTTATGTAGAGATTTTTGAAAGTTTTTGTGGAAACGTATGTAGTTGATAAAATGAAAGTGGTTGGAAATGATTTTATATGATATACGATGTATTGAGTGGAATCTCATGGATTTAGAGTGATTCGGGCTTGATTTCCCTATAATGTCTATGATTTGTTCAATGAAATGCCTAAGTGAGGCTAAAGGTGAGAAAATGATGAATAAATGGGTAGGTAAGACATTTATAATACGAATAATGTTTTGCAAATACTTGAGAGCATATGTGATGTTCAATTATTGGAAATGGAACTTGTGATGGACTTGATGAATATGTATTATATGAATTGAAATTGGGCTTGAACTTTTATGCTTGAAGATATGGTTGGATGTATGTTGGAATTCAAGATGAATTGAATGGGTTATGTAATGGATGGATTTCGGAATGACTTGGTATGAGTTTTTAAATGTCGCATGTTGATTGTTGAATTGGGGTTAGGCCTTTAAAAATGGTTTGATAATGTTGGTTATTTGTTTGGACATGATTTTGTGAAACTAATGATGCATGGTTTGA
This sequence comes from Annona squamosa, assembly GCA_035584095.1. Taxonomy (NCBI): domain Eukaryota; kingdom Viridiplantae; phylum Streptophyta; class Magnoliopsida; order Magnoliales; family Annonaceae; genus Annona; species Annona squamosa. Next base: position 49,277,507 of record JAXCLR010000092.1, read on the forward strand.
AAGGAGCACAAGACATGATTTTAGCATAAGCATGATGCATATGGCATGAGTGATGTATATGCATGGTTTGCACGTGGTTGTTCATGGCCCTTTATTGATATGAGGATAGAGTTGTTTATGACCCTTTGATAGACATAAGGTTAATTTGATTTCATGTGTGTGCTTGTGGCATGACATGATTGTGTGGGGCTAATGAAAGTCTAATGTTTGCATTGCATTTGGTGGCATGACATATGATAATTTTGATGTGGATTTGCAATTGTTTTTACTTATCATACTAACTAAGTTTATCCAACTCATATGTTTGTTTAATTTTTTTGTATGACTAATGCTACCGGCACCTAGGTACAAGCTATGTTATGCTTGATCTCAGGTTTATGTGCCTTGTTCTAGGTATAATTTATGTTAGCTTTGAGTTATAATTATTTGAGATCAATGTATATGTGAGATGTATTTGTGCATTATATATTGGGATGTGGTCCACGGCTGTATGGCCTATTGAGGCCTTATTAATGTGTTTAAGAATTTTAAATATGTATTTTACTTCTTTTGAAATGTGAATGATGAATATGATTGTAGTTTAATTGTTTTTGCTATCATATGTCTAATCGATGAATTAGTTGTGGATATCTTAGATTGTCATAGGTGGATTTTCATATGTATATGTGGTCTTTTGCTTTCGTATTTATGGCAGATCCTAAAGAGATGTTGACAGATGTTTGCAATAATGACCGTTGGTCCGAGACAATGGCCAGCAGGGCACTATAATAGTGATAATTGTCATTTCTTCATAAAAGCCTAAGGGAGATTTTTTATTTTAGGAGGCATTCATTTTGGATATGTAAGATTAAAAATTAGAAAATTTTAAAAGGATAAAAGATTAAGAAAGTAATATAAATCTTTAAAAAATTAAATAAAAAATGTAATATATTTTTGAAAGTAATTTAATATAATTTTTGAAATTAAAATTTTCCTACTTGAAAACGGCGAGTTTCATTAGTTGAAAATTTTCAACATGTTTTTGAAAATTTTAGAGCCTACAACCGTTAAGGCTAATTAAAGTTTGCCTCATGTAGTAGCACTAACAAAAAAAGTGAAAGTTTAGAAGGTACTCTTAAAATAGGCCCTTGAAAGAAGTGAGATGAAAAAATGGCACAAGAATTGATAAAGTTTTTCCGGTCCCAGATGAGGCAATTAGAAGAAAAGTATTATCAACCAAGTAGAGAAGGATTATCACTGACTAAATTAGAAGGTTTGTGTCCATTTCCAGATCTAGAATTATCTAAAGATTTTAAAATTCCAAATTTATTCATATATGAGGGGGATTCATGTCCTAAAATACATTTAAAAGCATTTTGTGGAATCTTAGACCGCTTAGTTCAAAAGGAAGAACTTTTGGTAAATTATTTCAAAGAAGCTTGAAAGTAGTTACACTTGAATGGTACTTATCTCTAGATTACAAGCTTACTAAAAATCCTTTCTAAAATGATTTTCTTATAAATAAAATCTTACACCCAAAAGAGAAGATTTAAAAGCTTTAAGCCAGAAGAAGGATAAACCATTTGATGGAGAGCTTTTGCAGCAAAGTTAAAGATTAATTTATCTATAAAAGATCAAATATCTATAATCATCAAGACTATACATTCTAGCATTTTGGGATATTTTGTCTCATACCCTTTCACTAGCACACCAAATTAATACAAGTTAGTAAGCAAATTGAGTATCGTTTAAGAAGAGGGAAAAAACTCTCTTTGGCCAAATCAAAGAAATGATTTTTATTAAAAATAAATTTTAAATCACGGGTATCTAACGCCAATCCACAAATTTATTCCATTAAAGAAGATGGGAGTCATGACTCTTACATGCCCAAAAAATAAACTTTCCGTGCAAATGCAAAAGCTATTGTTCTTATTCTAAAAGGTGCACCCTCAAACCCTATCTCTTCTCAAAGATAGCCTATTGATGAAATCGACATTCTTGTTTTAAAGAGTGCACATTCTAATCATGTTGCTATCCAAAGAAAGCCTATTAATCAAACTGATATTTTTATTATGAAAGGTGCACCTGCCAATCTTATTATTTTTAGAAAACAACATGTTAACTTAAATGATACTATTGTTTTAAAAGGTGCGCCATCTAATCTTAATATATTTTGAAGATAACCTGTTGATGAACCAGATATTATTGTTTCAAAGGTTAAACATTCTAACCCTATCATTTCCCCAACATTACCTATTCATTATCCTCTCTTTTTATAAAAAGAACCTACAAAAGCATTGTTTTATAACCATTTTTAATGAAAACTGGGGGCAACGTCCGCTAGATGAAAATTTATAGGGCACAAATATTAGTGTGATGTTATTCATAGGCAAAGGAGGAAACAAAATAATGAAAGACAAAGGCTAAATAGGAAAAGAAGAAAAAAAAAATAGAAGTTACTTTATCATGGCAGAGCAAGACAAGCTCTACTCAAATCAAGAGAAATATTCAAGTTTCTAATATCAAATTACACATACAAGGTATGCCACTTTACCCCTCCCAGTTTTATATTAATAAATAGAGGATTTTTATTTTTTTTAAAAAAAATGAATTTTTTAAAGAAACTTTAGTTTTTTTTTTCAAAACTAGTCATCTGAATGGCAATCTTATTCACAAAAAATAATGAAAAAATGGCGGAACCAAGCCATTTTGTAGCTAGTAAGAGATAACCAATCCAAGATTAATATTAATACGTACAATATAAATTAGTTGAATTTGACAAAAAAGCAAGGGATGATCTTTTTAAAGTGCGGAAGTGTGCAAGTTAATTTCAAGATTGGGACATCACCATCCTTGTTCCAATTAGTAAGCTCTATAAGTCACAAAAGGTGCAAGACACTCATCAATAAGTACTGTAAGTTGTAAAAGACGCAAGACACCGACTCATCTAGCTGTAAAACCTTATTACGAGAATGTCATTACCTATACTGCTTGAAGAAGCTAAATTTCAAGCAAATACTAACCTATTAAACCATAACATGAGCATGTTATTTGTTCGGGTATTAAAAAAACAATGAAAAAAGATGCAAGGAGAAAAAAAAAAAGAAAAAAGAAATGAAATGCCAACACAAAAAATTTTTATGCTCAATGACACTACACAAGCAATGATGGTGAAATCCTCCGAAAATGAAGTTCACCGAAAGGAGAAACGTTTTCCACTTGTATCGGTGGAATTCAAAAAGGAAAATTGTGTTTTCCTCAACCTTCGCTGGGATTTCTCTCCATCATAATCTATTAGAGCACGTGAATCAATGCACCCTCAACAAGCACTTCAACTAGTCAACGATTTTAATGTGCTTATACACAATCTATGGCTCCATTTCATGGATGATACCACCTGCAAACAGACCCCTAATAAGACGGTATATTTTTCTATCAAACTTATTTCATTCATGATATTTCGTTAATGATCTCTTTTAAAAACCACACATTTTAACATATCGAGAAAAATCAAGGTGCCACTTTCATTATAAAAACAAAAGAGGGCGTTATGCTCGCACACCACAAAATACATTAAGCCATAAAAAATAAATATATATAACCGCTTTTTTAACAAAATAAAAAAAAATTATAATTAGGGTTCTTGTGGCAAAAGAATAGAAAGACAAAATTATAAGTATCTATTACTTTAAGAAAATGGATCAAGAGTGAGAAGTAATTAATTATATTAGTGAGAACTTTTTCATGACATATCCAAAATTGCATAACACTCAAAAAAAATTTCTTTTGCACACCAACAAAAACCGGTAGATATAAAGATAATATAACATTTCCTCATCCAATGAGATAACTTTAAATGTCATCAAAAATGATGATGAAATTATTTTTAAAAAAAGGAAAAAAATCTCTAAATACCCCAAAATATGGTGAAGAGAATGTTTTTTAAAAGAAAAAATTCTTTAATATCCTAAAATATGGTAAGAGAAAGAAGAAAAAAATCTATAGATATCTAGGAACATGGTGAGAGAAAAGTTATTTTTAAAGAAAACATTCCTAGATACCTTGAAATAAGGTGAGAGAAAGAAAAAGAAAAAAAACTTCAGATATCTTGAAATATAGTGAAGAGAAAATTTTAAAAAAAATTTCCAAATACTCTGAAAAATAATGAGGGAAAGAACGAGAAAAAATTCTCAATTACCCTAAAATATGACGAGGGAAAGAAAAAGAAAAAATTTATAGAAACCATGAAATATAGTAAGAGGAAAGTTTTTTAAAAAGAAAGAAATTCATAAATATAATAAAATGTGTTGAGGAAAAAAGGAGAAAAAAATCCTAAATATACACTAGAATATGGTAAGGAGAACATTTTCGAAAATCTCCAAAAATCTTAGTAACGGAGACTAGGCATAACTTAGTGTAGAGGCTCGCCTAACACGATGAAGAAAGAAAATATATAATATACACCAATATCATGATTTTGATGTTACATTTAATTCAATTGGATGAGTTGTAAATGTTTTGAATATCCAGTATCTACCTGTTGTATAACTACTCGCTCACATGCTATGCCATTTTAGATGTCTCATGAAGAAATTGTTAATAAAACTCACTTTTTAAGTCTATTATTTCAATTAATAACCTTTGAGTATTTTGAAATTTCACTATTCACATAGCTAAAAGACTAACACTTATTAAATGAAAGTATGAAGATTTACGAGTGGTTATTAAAAGAACATAATTACATGAAATTTTCCAAAAAAAAAAATTTTAATCATAAAAAAATTATAAGAGTATGGTTTATCCTAAAATATCAAAACAACAAAAATTATTGCAAAAATCAACTAGTTGCATGAAGAAATTTAAAAAATGGAAGGGTGTCAATCTTACCTTCTTTATTGAAAATCTCTATTATTCTTAAAAAAAAAAAAAAAAAAAAAAAGGTGGGCAACTGTAAACATCCCACTTAAATATAAATACAAAGAAAGGAAATTTTTAAATTTTTAAATGAATTTTTTCCCCATGGGCCTAGATAGTGATACATATGAGCCTACCTAGAAAATGATGGGCCATTCTACTAGCCCGTCCATGCATTAGAAGCCAAAATTTTGTACGAACCTTTTGAAACTCATAAGCTCATTATTGGAAGCAATGGTAACAAACTTACATCAACGATCAAGAAATTTATACTCACGAGGAAGTAAGAAAATATTTTTCCAAGCTAAATGAGTTGAGAGCAACATGATGAATGGTTTAGATTACATTTCATGAGTTTTTGAAGAATCAAGAAAATTTTGACCAAGAAAAGGTAAAGATTACACCATTTGAAATGGAAAATGAAATCTCCAAAACTCAAACAACTAAGTGGAGATCTAAGCTTCGGAAGTAATCGAAAATTGTTATTTGACTTTTCAATAAATTATACAAGTGCAAATGATGATGAAGTTATATGTTCATTTAATTCTACCTGAAATAACAGTACTTTTTTGGACATCTATAAAACCATCTTCGAGAATTATTTTTTCGATCTCGACAAAATTGAATAGCAAATGTCATCTCCATAATGGCATTGTATAGGTAAAAAAAGGAGTGGCCTTAGGATCATAATCCATTCAAGGAATAATCACAAAAAATAGCATGGATTCATGAAAAATTAATACAATGAGCTTCAAACAACAACGTAAATTAGCTCCACAGCAAATCGATAAAATGCACAAACAAAAAAAAAATTCTCCGTTCCTAATTTTTTATAGTAATCGGACAAGCAAATATTTTCATAAATACATTCCAAAAATTTTATAAGAATAAGACTAGCATAAATTTTCCAAAACTCATTGAGTGCATTTTCTAAAATTCGGATTAGCAACTCTTTTGCATATCTCTTTCCTGATATTTTTCATTTCCGAGAATGAGACTAGCATAGCCCACATTCGGCCATTTTTTATTTTTTATTTTTTTTTTTTGCCAAAATCCTACTCATATATTAGTGACAGTCAATATTCTTAAATAGTTTGTAGCATTTACTTGCCCATTTGAAGTAATCATATACATTTCAAAGAATGAGACTAGCATACACTATTTTCCCGGCTTTCAACATCCATTTTCTTTCCAAAAATGCATACCCCAAACCCATACCAATTTCATTTCACCCATTTCATACGGCGTCTTCTTTTTTCAACCTCCGTTCCTTTCCATCTCACATGTTATAAATATGAAAATGATTTGGTACATAAAATTTCTGCAAAAATTTACCAGCCCCACAAAAATCTGATGGTCGTGCTTTTTCAGCTCTCTTGCCTTCCTTCTCAGAAAATCCCTCTTTCTAACCGATCTCTTCCACCAAATTTGCCGCTTGCACAAGTGAGTCTTTCATTGCTATGAAATTTTAAATAGCTTTGAATTCAGCTATTTTTGTCATTATTAATTTTTCCAACACACATACTAAACAATTTTCGACGAAAAAGAGATCTTATGCAATAATATGCAATTTTGGTAAAATTATATAGAAATAATATATGATGCACGAAATTATGTAAATATATTTGCAATTTCGATCAAACTATGCAGGTTTATATGCAATTATCCTTATCTTCTTTCATAGGGAAGAAATATCTTTTGACTTTTTTATAAATGGCCTGTCAAAATTGTTTGATTTTCTAATTTATATACTCCATAAGTCCACAACTTTCGATGTTCAAAATAATCCTCCATATATGTGAATTTTTATTTTTCAATTTCCTCCTAACGACAATTCCTAGTTTAAAATAAAGATCTCAGGTAGATATGATTCTCGGAGGTCGATTCGGATCCATTTAGGCCAACCCATTCTCGAATTTTAGACCTGGCCGGTAAGATTTCCACCCATAAACTACTATTTTCTAAAACCAAATTGAACGAAATCAAATTTGCAAAAATTTAAATTAAAATTCAGATAAAAATGGAATATTCTTTAAATATCATAATATTATTTAATTTATTAACTACTTATTGGGGAATTACTTGAGTTGTACAGGTACAATTAAAGATTTCAGTGCGTCCCCCTGTTTTGGCTCACCTAGGTGATTAATCAAAATCAAATGCACCTAATCTACTTATAATTATTTATTTAACAAGAAAATTAGTTTCATCCAAATGAAAAATGTACATGGCCTCATTTTCAAATATGTAAAGTCAACTTAATAAAATAATTTAATTTATATATGAATGTTAAAGATGCCTATTCAACATCTAATACGTCCAAAACATTATTCCAACGTGGAAAAATATATACATTATTATTATTACTATTACTATTATTATTAAATTTTAACATATCCATAAATATATCTAAACATGTTTTATAATTTACAAAGGTTATATACAACAGTACAACTAATACCCATGAATTTTACTTCTAATTCTACAGATCCTCACAAATTTTCAAAAATTCTTAATATACTTACATATTTTTATTAAAATTCAACTTATACTCACGCTGTTAAAAATTCGTTAAAGGGGTCATTAGTACCACTATAAAATGATTAATATGCCCAAATCTTAATATAATTTAAGGTTAATTTGCTCAAAACTAAAAATTTTGTTTTGAGTCGGTTTATTTGGGTAAAATGATGAATATGCCAAGTCTTAATATAATTTAAAGTAAAATGATGAATATGTTTATTTGGGTCGGTTTCAGTTAACTTGAACGAAATGTGCCACTAAATCCTGTAATATTTTTTGCCCTCCATGTTCGGGCCATTTTTAAGATTGATATTTCAAGTTTGCTTAATTTGCACATTCGACCATAAGTTTCTTACTCAAGGCTGATTGCCTAGTTTGGGCCATTTGCATGTTAAGCACTCAAGTTTTCCTATTTTGTATGTTTTGACCTAATATGTTTTACATTTGTGGTATATGGTTTCAAGTTTTAATATTTTGTGCTTTTATTGCTTTTAAACAAAAGCAAATCACCACAATGTGCTGACTATGTTGTTGGGGCAGGGTTTGTCCCCAGGCTTGCACATCAACAGCCAACATGATTTTCACAACAAAAAGAGAAACCTCTCAATTGGCAAGGAAGCATGGGAGTCAACAAGGAGTGTTAACAAATTGGGTTGAACAAGTTAGAATCTAATTCTAATCTTAACCATTTAAAATATCCTAATCTTAATTTGTTTATTAATCTATTTAAAAATTTTCAACCTAACTTATTTAATAAATAGGTTGGTGGGTTGTTAATGTGTTGTATAGCAAACAACCTGAAAGCCTAAATTTTAGCAAACGATAATGTCGCAGAGAGAGACAAGAGAGTGTTTTCAGTACAAAGAAAATAGAAATAAGATAATAATAGAAAATTGACAGAAAAATAAAAATTAGATAGCGGGAGGAATACTTAGTAAAGAAAAATAATTAAAAAATTTACATATATATAACATTAATGAGTTGAACGAGTTAAATGGGTTGAACGAGTTAAATAGTTTAAACGGATTACTAAACAGGTTAACAAATTATAAAATCTTAAATCCAATCTGTTTCTTTCATTAAATGGTTAAAGGAGTTGGCGTATCATAGCTTATTTGTTCAAAAATTCATACCCAAACTCATTTATAAACGAGTTAGACAAGCAGGTTAGGGGTTGATCATAACCATTAACACCCTTATGAAACATATGCTAACCCATAAGGCAATATATAACCCACTTCGCTAGCAAGAAAATTTATGAGAATTGTTGCACTGCAACACCTCAGTTACTATACAGTTCATTGCAAAATAAAGGTCACATAAATTAGAATATGATAATACTTTACATAATTATTTAGGGTTTTTTCAAATATATATATTACATTTGATCTTAATCTCTAAATATACTCATAATATTTCCAAAATTTCAAATATACACACTGCATTTGCATTTGATCCCAAAAATGTTCATTCCGTAAGTAGCATCATTAATAAATATGTAATATGTCCTTCAAATTTATGAAAAAATTGGAAAATTTGAAATTCATAACTCACTAATGCCTTAATTGTATATGAGCTCTAAATTTAGAGTCCTAATTTCATTTTTTTTATATTCCATTTCACTATTTATATTTTACAAGAGGGTATGTTGGGTATTTATCAATAATTTCACTTATATCCATAAAAGGAGTTGTAAGCCTATTGTAAGCCTCTTATGAAATGACAAATAGGTCCACACCCTAATTATGGTTTTACACACCTTAATTATGGTTTTACAGTTAAAATTAGGTGTATCTAATATTTGAATACTAAAATGCCATTCTTTTTAAAATGAAAAATATATATACATATTTAAAAATGGTAAAACTTGCTTATATATTAAATACACCTAAATTAATAGTTTGATTAAAAAAAATTAAAATTAAACAAATGAGTTTTGTACTAGGATACACTAAAGTTTCAATGCATCTACGTATATTTATTACTTACCCATCCGGACCCTAAAAGTTAGATAGTTGCTCTACCATGTAGTTACTTTTTCTAACATTTGTTTGATTGGAGGAATAAGAATGCAAAATGTTAAAAATTAAAACCAAAGTAAAAAATATTAAAACACAAAGAAACTTTGCTACAAATGCAAAAGAAAATTTTAATCATGTCACTCATTTGGACGACTGAACATCCTGCGGAGGACCATTGAAGCAGAGGGTAACCAAAGCAAGTTTCTCTATATGACTTTGAATTCAAGACCTCTTACCCTACACACTCTTACACGTGCCCATATCAACCACTTATTCATTGAAAAGGTGACACAAATGTGAAAACCTTGAGATCAAAGAGGGCAAATTTAGCATATTAGAGATTCTGATCTGCAAATAGCCCGAAACTTAAAGTTATCTGCCATAAATATGGAATTGTAAGTAAAAAGCGTAAATTAAGTAAATTAAGCAGTATGGACAAAAATCGATTCTTGGTGGATAAAAAATAGGGACTTTTCAAAATTGACACTCTAAAATTTCGTCCCAATTTCGAATATCTGCAAAACTAATCTTCTGGTGATTTTGCAAATCGAACCCTCCATGGGAAAACTACTGTTAATAATTTTCTTTTTGAACGAAATTGCCCTCCTTGCTTTTACAAATGAAATAAAAGTTTAAAAAAGGAATTAAATACTCGCGTTTTAATGGACATCCAGAAGAAAATGGGGGCAATTTTGTATAAGGAAAATGATTTTCAAAAGCATGTAGCTAGGGGCACTTTTCATTCAATAGAAAATTATTAACAGACAATTTTTTATGGAGGGTTCAATTAGAAAAAAAAATTAAGCTTAGATGGTTACTATTACAAACGTTCAAATCTGGGAGTGGATACAATATCCCGCAAACTTAGAGGGGTAAGTCCTGCAAAAATCACATGAAAATTATGAACCCCACAAACCTAGGGGGTTGGTTGGCAAAAGCCCTGTTCCTTTCCATGAAAGAATTACGCTGCCCTCCAACCCAAGTAGTATATCTGGGCTCCATCTCTGTCAGGTTGCTTTCATTTTTAAAATATTAATTATTTATATAAAATTTAATTCACCCATTATATGTAATAGTATTTTTTTTAGTTAGAAAACTAAATTTCATCAAAATCAAATATATACATTGGTTACATTTGCTTAAAAATAAATATATT
>JAXCLR010000092.1:49298316-49317330 GCA_035584095.1 Annona squamosa
GCATGTAGCTGGGTACAGTTTCTTAATTTCACACCCGTGAAAAAACCACCTCCAGGAGAGTAATCATGTCTCACATACAAAGGGCCACTGATCAACCGGAGTTGCCTGCCCTATAGCTAATAAAAGAAGGGATATATATGTACTGGTTTCACTGAAAATTTCAACATTTTGCATATTGCAACATGGTTTTAGTAAAAAAAAAAAAAAAAAAAGATAATTATTGATGGTAAGTGATTCAATGCACGTGAATTGAAATTTTAGTACATATGGGGAAAAACGCATTTTGAAAAATTATTTTTATAAAACTATTAATCTAGATGTATTTAATCTATAAATTAAGTTTTACCTTTTTGGAGATACATGTATATATTTTTTATTCTTAAAAATAGAGGTGGTTTAACCATTTAAAAATAACTAAAGCTCTCTTTTTAAAAAAACTCAAAAAAAAAAAATACATTTCCAAAAATGATAAAACTTAATACATATATTAAATATATCTAAATTAATAATTTTATAAAAAAAGTTTAATTATTTTTTCAAAATGACACTCCAATGCGCTAAAGTTTCAATACACCCAAGTGTATTGAATTACTTCCCATGGTTAATTAGGTAGTCGGATGCTTATTGCAAAAAATAATCATTTAGAAATCATAATCAAGGAGGAGAAATAATTTTATGGTGCTGAAAATATTAAAATTTTCAGTAGTTTTGGACACACATTAAAAAATAATAATCTAATAGCCCATTATCTTTTAAAATTATTTCCTTAACCAAGAAAACAAGTTCCATTATCTAAATCAAACATTTTCGTGGGGTACATTTGAAAAGATGTAAAAGCCATATAATAAAATTGTTGGATATATGTACCTGCGTCAGAACTATTAGTTGAATATCTATACCGTCTAAGATGTTCTTTCTATATAAATAAATAATTTATAAATTATTTATAACTAATTTTTACGTTTTACATATGATTATAAATATTTAAAAGCAAGTATGGTCCACTCAAAGCTTTGGCGTGGGAGGCATGTGCTTGGAGTCCCGGGCATGATAGTTTATCTTCCATCTTTCGGGACCAACGTCTGCTTGACTAATTTGTTAGCAACAATGATAGATTTAGGCCTTTTGAGTAGGGATTGAAATAGGTACTTAGGTTCAATTGTAAATACAATAATAAAATTTTTTTATGAAAATGATTTTCGACGCCATGATACAATAAATGATTTTAAACATAATTCTGAATGAACCAAAGTTTAATCTAGTCAACAAAATCGTCCAAAATACGGAAATAATATTATAGATTTCAATGAAATAATTCTAAAAAACTAGAGTTACATCCAGGTGAATGAAACTTCAATCCACCTAGGTGCGAAAATCTATTTTTTATATTTTTGAATTTTTTTTATAAAACTGTTAATCTAAATATATTTAGTTTATAAGCGGATTTTTATTTTTTTGGAGATTTGTGCATATTTTCTTTTGATTTTTTAAAAATAAGAGTATATAGGTATTTAAAATGGCTAAAATACCTCTGTTTTTTTAAAAGTAAAAAATATATACAAATCTTTTAAAATGATAAAAATTAACTTATGGATTAAATATACTTAAATTAACAGTTTTATAAAAAAAATATAAAAATATAAAAAGATATTTACACCCGGATTAATAGGTTGGTACTCCAAAAATCTATTATCACTGTAAAGGTACAACTATACTCAAGGGTCGATTTGTTAATAAGGAATATTTTTTCCTTTCACATATTTTTATCCCTTTTATTTGATTTGAAGTCTTAACTACTTAATTAATCTATTTTTATTATTAAATACTATTTTAAAATTTTTTATTTTATGGATTTTTCTCCCATGAAGTCTTGTACAATTTCTAGCCTCTCGAATTTTTCAAAAAATTTAGAACTTTTTAAGATCCAAATTATCATCAAATTCTCTTCCATGGATATTTCCATACTATGAAAAATTATTTTCATTAGTTTGTTTATAATCCACTGTAACTATAAATGCTTAAGGTTCTTTATAATATATGAATAATTTTGCAAATTATATAAAATTTTCAGATATTTATGAATCTATTTAAGCTTTTTTATATTTTATATATAATTATATATACATATATATTAAATTAAGCATAGCCCACCTAAGATTTTGTTTTAAATGATTGATGGTACCATGATAAAATAAATTATATTAAATAATATAAACGATTAGACTTTAATGTCATAGTGGAAGTAGGCCAAAACAGTAAGATTTTGTAGGAATTAGTTCCATTAAACTGAATTCTTTTTTTTTTTTATCTTGTTTTGATCATTCCCATGTTAGATTGCAACACTCTTTCAATTTTTTTCCACTTTCTACTCTCTTTTCTTCCCAGTTTTTTTTACCATCAGCAGACCGGCAGCTACTTTTTTAAAATAAAATAAAATAGCTATTGAATTAAGTCAGAGGCTTGGCCAAATTAAATTTGAGACTCAAATCATCAAAGGTAAAGAATGAAGTAAAAAATAGATACAAGATTTATATGGAAAAGAGTAATGTATGAATATAAGATCACTTAAAAATTTTGGAAACAATGAGGTTAAAGTTCTAATATTCGAAGTTTTAGAAATACATAAATTCTCATTTCCATATAAAAAACTTAGATGGAGAGCTTAAATTCCTATGCACATGGTGGTCCAAGGTGCCATTAATTCCAACCACTCCAAGCTTTCCATTCCATTCCTTTGCTGTTGTTGGGCTGTACCTCGGCATGCAAGAGCATTGAGTTTGTGTTTGAAGTAAGCAGCAGCATCGTTTCCGAATTATCCAATATAGTGAGATTTGAATAAGAATATTATAGTTGTGTATTATAAAAACAAAAATTACATTGAGAATAAAAAAAAAATATGATATTGAAAATGGGGAAAAATAAGGTTATTACGCATTGAAAGATGAGAGATTTTGAGGGAAATGTAGAAAGTTGTTTTGATGACATTCCATCCAATAGTAAGATGATACTCAGCGGGCACATTCCATCCACAAAGCTTATGCCTGCAAGCTAAGCTAAGGTTAACACCATTAAAGTACGACCCTGGCAGGTATTGATATACGTAGAAGGACCCGTTCTGGTGCGCACAGTATCAGCAGTCGTCGACAAGCACCAGGAATCAGGCGTCTATCGAGGCTGGGATTGGCATCGCAAGTCAATCGTTGAAGTAGATGCAGGGGTCGATGCAGCATATTCAATGCACTGGAGGTGTATTTGAAGCAATTTCACGTTTGGCTCGAATCGGATGATCCCGATCTCAGCTGTTTGTGTTCCATGTATGGATTCTTACATTTTTGGGTGCTGTAAACACAATGGTATTGTCGGATTGGGTAATTTTTACTTTTACTTTGGTGATATGGATCTGTAGACGTGTGTAAAACTGTAAATCAATGATTACGTGATGATTTAAAAAGTTCTTATGTTTGGATGTAGTGCTTTGATGCATGTAGACAGTGCGAGATCAAAAAAGGATGTTACATCGTTGGCTGTGGTAAAGTTAGATCATGAAAATCGACATGAATTAAGATAAATCAAGTTTGATCAAGTTCAAAGCAGCAATTCGTGAGCAGACTGGTATAATAACATGGTTGATGTTGTACAAAGACGGTTCAGATTGAGGCAAAGTGGTGAATTCCATGAAGTTATAAATGTTCTCTGTTATTTGATTGTTTATGGTTGTGTTGATGTCAGAGATACAAGGAAAGTGCATAGGATAAACAAATTTTCCTGAGTTCCGCGTTGGATGGTGGTTATGGCTCCTATGAATATAACAATATTGAGCCATGTATGAAGAGTTTAGGAGTTCTATAAATGTGACAGTGTTAGAAAACAAATATAATTCATATAGTTTGGAAACACGAGAGGTTCATGACACACAAGTTTGAGTATGTGGTTTAACATAAATGTGTAGAGATGATGAGTATAAGTAGAACTCTCGTATTTATGCGGTATTTGAGGAAAAAAAGGTTATTGCCAGTAAGGAAGCATCTTAGATCTAACTAATACAAGAATACAGAATGTGATAGCTTGTCTAATGTGTAGATTGAGAGATAGATCGATTAGTCACAGAGTTGCAAGGTTCATCGAAATCTCTTGTGAAAGAAACAAATAAGACGAAAAGATGTGCATTGAGTGATGACCTTCTTTATCTCTAATTGTGATAGATTTGTAATCTCTTTATGTGCTGACAAATGGAAAAGATAATGCCATGGAGGACATAGTGGTTTACTATGTGGGCATCTTAACCAGAGATACAAATTCATGCTGATTTGGGCATGAAGGAGGAGTGACCGTTTAGGCTATGTTGAAGTATCATGATTGATGAACTAATTAATTATTAAAATGCAAAACTATCAAAGACATGATTTATCTAATTTAGATGCTGCAGAATTAAAGCCAAGGTAAAGATTGTTAAAGTTGTATCTTGTATTCTATGTATAAGTTTTTTGCATAATAGTTCACTTGTAAGGGTATGATGAATACATAACCATTCACATTGATTTTACATAAGCACTCATGGAGTCTTATTTATTGGGGGGGTATTAATTAATAAGAAGTGATTTTATTATCCCGAGTTAAGTAAATTGCTCACTTAGCCCACCTTAAAAAATTCATTTAAAATACTATGTTTTACTTTTTTATATACTTTTTTTATCTAAGCGTGTTTAACATATAAACCAAGTTTTATCATTTTTGGATGTGTATATATTTTTTGAGATTTTTAAACATCTACGTGCGTGTGTGTATATATATATATGTAAAATACGCTTATATTTGAAAATTATAAAACTTGATTTATATATTAAGTACACATAGATAACAAGTGTACGAAGAAAAAATAAAAAATTGTATTTTAAATAGGTTTTTTAAAGGGAGTTAAGCAAGCCATTTGACTAACCAGACTAACAGGAATATCCCTCTTAATTAATAATTAAGACCCAACGAAGCCTTGGAAGTTGTTCCAATGAGGCATGAAAAAAAGCTTATGAGAATATTTTCTTCAAAAATTTGCATAAAATTTCTAGAAAATAAGTATGGGTATGAGTATGTATTCGTATCTCTCTTATAATTTTTTCTTCTAGAATGAAAGTGTTTTTAACATAAATCTTATTGTTTTGTATTTGTAATCTTCTTATTGTTTATTTGGTCAAAATTTATTATGTATGCTTTTACAGTAGTCCTTATCAAATTGAATGGCCTTTTCTGACAATTCCCTTTACTCTTAATCATTATCTTATTTATTTTTTAAAAATTCCCACCTAATTTTCCCCATTTTTCGAATGCTTCCTTAATAAATTTGTGAGACTCTGTACAAGTCCCCGTGTGAAGTCTTGACTAGGTCGGAATGTCATCCTTCGTGAAAGGATATTGTGCACCTTAATGATCTTTTACATGGTGTAACCTGTCCACCTAAAAAAAAAAAAAAGGATGGAATAGTTTTGGGAAATTGCTAAAAAGACGGGAATTAGCTGTCTCTGAAAAGTAAAGCCATTCACATGAATCATAAATGGGTAATGGCAATTTGAGCAAATTCGTCGTATATCTCTGCCGCTTGTCATGAAACCTTCACATGGGAATTAATGACCTCACATCAACCTTGAAAGGAACGTTCCTTCTTATCTTTTCTCCAACGCTCATAGTCTACTTGGTAAAATAATAATAATAATAATAATAATTTACAAATATACATATATAATTGATTATAATTGAAAATATCTCCACTTAGTGTTAAAAATTACAAATATCTCCCAATAATTTTACCATAATTATAAATATGCTCACACTATCATGGTGTTGGCAAGTTTCTGTCACAATGTCATTACAACATGAGTATATTTATAATAGACCCACACTGTAATGATATTGTGATGACGTTACACAATATATTTGTAATTGAGGAATGATTCAATATTTATGTAAGCATACAAGTTTCCATGCTTACCCTTTGTTTTTTAAGTTTAAAATAATTTTTGAAAAATTTAAACCATTTAACACATTTATACATGTGTATTTATTTATGATTTCCATAATTATATATATTACTAACTTTTATATACCATATTATTTATCGAATACATTTTTTTCAATTTTTTAATGGTTACATATTCACTCTCAAAAGATACCATTATTTGCAAGAAATAAGTTTCCAATGAAAATTATTTTTGGTGACATAATCAAACAATATGTATTAAACAAGACTAATGGTTTGGATTTTAAGAAATATATTTTAAAATCTAAAAATCAAAAATAAGTATGAAGACTTTCATGCTTACATAATCATTCCTCTTTGTAATCATAGTTAAATGATGTGAAATTATTTACAATTTCTAAAACTAAGTAGATATATTTGCAGTTATGGCCAAACTATGTAGGTAAATTTGCAAATTATGCAAAAAGGAAAGGGCTTTTAGCAAATCACATTCGAGGTGTCACATTTTTACAATTTACCTTTTTTTTGTAACCAACACCCCCGGCGCATCTTTAACTATTTGTTTATACTAGGTTACTTTTAATATTCGTTTTAAAAAAATCCCACCCCCTCCTATACTCTTTTCATGTAATTTTTACATTTTAAATACTAAAGTATCTTACTTTTTTCATTTATTATCAAATACATCTTAATCAACTCAACTGAAAATTTTTGTAATCTACAATGTTAAAATATATGATTTTTTAAAGAATCTTATCCATTTGCGCATGTTGGGAACATATATAATAAGTCTAATCAAAATAATGTTTTATGTTTTGTAAATGTGAATGGGAATATAATGATTGACTTTTATCTTTAAAGATACAAAAGAAAAATTTAAAAACCTAAGGGGTAACAAATTCCTTTTAGAAATTTAGTAATTTAAAGCTCAACCTCAACCTTCTAAATCAAACCAAAGTGCCTATTTAGAATAAAGCTGAGAATTAGGGTGTGTAATATTGGGTTATTGTTTGTCTAATCGTAATTTTACTTTTTAAACATCATTTGTAACTTTAAATTTTATACCGGATTAGGATAAGGTTAACCTAACACTCACATTCTTTCAATAGATCTCAAGATAAACTTTAAGTTATATCAAATAACCAATGGAGTAGAAAAATACAAGTTATGTATGAGAATTTTAATAATTTCTACATGTGTCGAACATAAACCATATCTATGTTAAATTTAAATGTTGACGATTTAAATATTTTACTAATTAGGAAAAATAATATGCCATTAACTATAGTAAAAAATTATTGAATACAAATATCATAACAAATTTATTAAAATAAGATAAAAATTGTAAGGTGAAATGGGTGAATGGGGCTTGAATTATAACAAAATATGAGTGATAATGTAAAAAGTAATTAAAAATCCCCTAATTGAAATTTTCATTTGCATCATGAATCAATAATTTGTTGGTAATTTAGGTCAATTTTGAATGCTTTGATTTTTAATTTGAAGACTTATTATATCAAAATTAAATCTTAATTATTATGAGATATAATTTTAATTTAAACTAGAGTACTCTTAATCATAAATATTGTGAAAGTTTTAAAAGAAAATGAGAATAAAATAAAAATATAGTTATAATTTTAATAAATAAATATTTATGGGGTAAATTAAGACGTGATTAACTAATTTCAATCCTATTTTTAAATACGGGTCAAAATTTTCAATCTAATCCAACTCCATATCTTAAAAAATTTATTTTAATCATGTAAAAAATGCATTGAGCCTAGGGTGAACAAATTCCCACCCCTATTTGAGGATTATCCAATTAAATGAAACTACATAGGAATGAGATGAAATTTTTCATTTTCAAAAAATCCTTTTTTCAATCTAATTTTTCATTTTTGTAGTTGGTAACAATTCTAATTTCTCATTTTCAATTAATTTTTTTATTTTTCAAAACACAACAACTCCTCATTATCTAAACTTTTCGTTATATTTTATCCTATTCAAAGAGGAGAAATATCAAATGATTGCCGGGAGAAAATCATTTGAAATTTATAGTGTTATTATTTTTACTATTTTCATCAATGAGTAGTTATTGGGAGGCATATGTATAATTAGGATCCTTCTAGATGAAGGTTAACAAAGTAAGAGAAAATTTGTGTGGAAATTTTTTTGAAATTTTTTTGAAAAGTGATAGAATTATTTAATATTATGAGAATAATCATAATGAGTAAAGAAAAAAAAGATAGGATAATTATATAAAATGGTGAAAAAAGCTATTAACATTTGGAAATAATAATAATAGAAAAAGTAGGTATTTAAGAAGTTTAAAATGTCAAATTTTATGAAAAGTTGTGTAAGAAAGAAAAAGAAATTTTTTACTTGTATCTAGAAGTACTCTTATTTTAAAAGTATATTTTAATTTATTTACATTGTGATGTGACTATAGCTAAGTTTCTTTAATTAATAAATCAATCATAAAGACTTTAGTAAAAAAATTTTGCAGTTGTTGTTGCAAACATGACTTTTAATGATAAATCTCGTCATTAAAAGGTTACTTTTATAATATCTATATTATGTTAAAAGAATGATCTTGTTAGTTTATACTAAGTGAATGTCTCACTTAGACCATCTAGAAAAGCTTATTTACAATATTTTTATATAATTATTTATCTAAGGGTGTGTTTCGTTGGAAGTAAAACTTTTTGATGAAAATTTTCAGAGTAAAAGTTGTCGAAGTGATAGAAAATGATGTGATATGGTGAGAGTAATGATGGTTTGTAAAGAAAATAAGGTTAAAATAGATATGTTAGTTATGTGGAAATGACTGAAAAATAAGATAATTTATATAAAAATATGAAAAAATAATTAAAAAGAGAGTAGTTATAAAAAGTGAAAAGTTTTTTTTGTGAACATTCGTACATAAAACAAAAGAACCCAACCTAACCTCCATCATCTTCTAGCAAGAGACAAAGAGGTTTTGAAGGGAAAACATTTTGACTTGCAAAAAAAAAAACAAGTCTACATGTAAAAGATTTATAATAGCACTTGGGGGGTGTGCCCCACCAAAATCTATGAGTCCCCAGTGCTTTGTTGCTATTTTCGCCACTGTATGGGCCACTTGATTTGCTTATCGCAAGACATGATTAAATCTTACCTATTCAAAGTTTCTACATAGCTCTCTAATATCCTTTGACAAGAATTTGAATGAGGTCTCCATACTCAAATCCTCTAGATACGAGTTTATCAAAACAAGGGAATCACTTTCCAACTCAATTCTCCTAACCCCCAATTCTCTTGACCATGATAGACCCAAAAAGCAAGCCTTGAATTCCATTCTTAGATGATCAACCAGTTCCCTATCTTCCCAACATCTCATAGCGGCAAATTCTCCCACCCAATTACTGCACCACACCCTCTAATCTCATAATTATCAATGTTACCTGCGTCAACATTGATCTCCATGATGCCTCATTCTGGATACCTCCATCTGGCCTAGCTACCCTCAAGCTTTAACCTTCCATTACTAACCATATTTGTTATATTATATTGGTGTAGGAACTCCGTACACTAAGAAACAATTCCATCCATGCACCCATGCTTCCCCTTCACTCAGTTTCTATTTCTAATGAACCAAATCCTCTAGTAGAAATTAATATATAGTCCAAACAAGCATTGGTTTCTATCAAGCATTAGAGTTTGTAATAGCAAGTTCAGGTTCTCAAACTTGTTAGCTTGTAGTCTTCTAAACTTAGCGGATTCCGTAAGCTCTCCCGCTACTCTTCTACATAGCTAAAAAACATGTAAGTTCCCATCAACAAAATCCTCCTCCCTGTATAAGCAACATTCATATCTTTTCGTCGCAGATTAACACATGTCAGAAGAGTGTCAGTCACCATTCTCGAGCCGAAGTGTTGCACTTCTTTGGTATTCGAGTCTTCTTTTAGCCAAATCCTCAAATCCCACTGAGACCTATTTGCTATGCATCATCTCCATCTCTCCTCCTCTCCCTAATATCCCCATAGGTACACCTAACTATGAAGATCCCTAATGTATATCTCCCTCAGAAAATACTATCCTCCTCTTCTAGATTTGGAAGTGGGATATCTTTAATATTTCTCCACCCTTCCTCTCCTACCACCCCTTTAATTTCCTCTTCCTTTTAACTCCCATATTATTGATCAATAAATTCCACAACTTTCATTTCCTCATTGAAACCCTCTAGAAAAGATCTGCATGGATGAAGCTCTCCCTCTGTCCATTTGTCTCTAAAAAATCTCACTTTATCTCCTCTTCCTATCCTCCACCTTGCCCCCCTTCTAACTACCTCCATTGTTGACATAAATCCATTCCAAATTAAAGAACACCCTCTTTTGATTGCAACATCCGACATAGATGAGTTTGGAAAATTCCTTGCTTTCGGAACTCTCTAGGCCAATGTATTGGGCATCGATATGAGTCTCCATGCTTGTTTTACTAACACTAAATTGAAGTCTTGTAACTTCCTAAATCCCAGGCCTCTCAGTTCTTTCAGTTGGCACAACTTCTTCCATGCAAACCAACTTATTTTTCTTTTACCCTCATTCTCGCCCCACTAAAACTTGCTAAATAAAGTACATAACTCATCGCACAACTTCTTGGGAAGAAGAAATAGGCTCATGAGTAGCTTGGAATAGCCTGAGCCACTACTTTAATTGGGATCTCTTTGCCCCCCTCGACAGATGTTTACCCCTCAAACCCTAGATTTTCTTCCACACTTTCTCTCATAGTCCTTGGAAGAATTTGGCCTTGTTGCTCCCAATCCAAGCTGACATCCCTAGATACACACTGAAGGCTCTGCCCGTCTAGCCCAAAATTCGAGTCAAATTTGATATTGACCTCTAAGTGGTGTTATGGCTAAACCAGATAGCAATTTTCTCTTTATTTACCTTTTTTGCCTGACACTGATTCATACTTGTCCAATAGAACTTTTAGCATGTTTGCCTCCTCCACCCTTGCACGTGAGAATAATAAGATGTCATATGCAAAGAAGATGTGTGAAAAGGTAGGCTGATGCCTTTGATCTAACCAATTCTATGCGCCTCATCTAACATTGTAGCTAAGACTTCCATTCCTTGAAGAAACAAGTAAGGGGAAAGTGGATCCCCTGCCTTAATCCCTTGGCTTAATCACCTCAATTCTGTTCCCATTTATGTTAACCGAGTAAGTCATCGTAGATATGCAGCACCAAACCCACTTAATCCACTTCTCTTCAAAGCCCATCCTCTTCATCACCTCCATTACATATCTCCATTCCACGTGGTCATAGGCCTTTGATTTTTCAAGTTTTATGGTCATCTTCTCCTTCTTTCCCTTTCTTCTACTCCTCAGAATATGAATTACCTAATACGCCACCATCAGATTGTCCATAATAAATCTCTTAGGCACGAATGCACTTTGCTCAAGAGAGATGATGTTGCTAAGTAGAATGTCAGCCTATTTGCAAGCACTTTTGATAGAATCTTATAAATCACATTACAAAGGCTTATTAGCCTATACTCCTCTAGTCTTGTAGCGCCCTTTCTTTTTGAAATTAAGTCTGTATTTGTCCTATTAATCTCTGATATCCATTTCACCTACTCCTTGATTGCTTCTGACTCCATGAATGTCTTACATGCTTTATACATGCTTTCCCCAATCATATTCCAATACAACTGGAAGAAACTAGCGGACATGCCATCCAACCTCGGAGCCTTCACCAGGTCCATCTTCTTTACTACTCTTTAGAGCTCTTCCCTTATCATGTCCTTGACAAGGTGTTGGTTATCTTCCCTCATTAATTTGCTCACAATCTTCCTCCAGACTATTTGGATCTGGCTTGGGTTGAAGGTGGTGAACAAACCAACAAAATACCTTCAAACCAATTTCTCCATCTTCTCTTGGTTATCTATCACTTGATCACCATCCTCCTCAAGCTTTCTTATGCCATTCTATGTAAGAAATTAGTGTTTTTATCTCCATTAGCTAACCAATTGACTTTGGCTCGTTGCTTCCATCTAATTTCCTCCTCCAATAAACTATCAATCCGTTCTTCAACCTCCCTTATCTATTCATCCCCTTCATCTATAGGTCCGTTTACCTTTAGATCTTGCATCCTTTTGTAATTGGCCTAAAGGACCCGACCCTGCTCTTGTCTCTTCTTGCTACTCCATTTTGCTAACTCTTTGCCATAGGTCATAATTTTTTCCTTGATCCGTCTAAAGTGAACCATTCTCTGCCCTATCTCTATCCTCCACACCTTTCTCACTACCTTAGTAGCCTCCTCATGCTTAACCCAGCTCAATTCAAACCTGAACTTCATGCCTTTGCCCCTTTTCTAGTTCCTTGAGTCAGTATTAAGCATGATTGGGTTGTGATCCCTAGTTACCTTGCCCCCATATCTCCCTTATTCTCACCACTGTTTCACTTTCCTCTCCTGCCCCCTTGCCCTCTCCCCTTCCTCTCCTTTTTTTCGACTAAAAAGCTCTCTACTTGCATTGGATCCTCCTCCTGAGAGCCTCTATAATACATGATTCCATGTGGAGCTGCCTTCTTCCTTCTTCCTTGCTTCCTTGGTTTTGTCCTCTCCCTTATTAGCACCCCCGGCAATTTCTCCTTCATTTGTCCCTTCTTCTGTTGCTATTTGGTACTCAACCTCCTTACTTTCCACCAAGAGAGTGAAAAGTTTTAGTTGACATTTTTTTAGCCCTACCAAACATACCCTAAGTGTATTTAACATATAAACTAAATTTTACCATATCTAGATATATGTATATATATTTTTTAAGATTTTTAAACATCTATATGTATATATGTATTTAAAGTACCCCTATTTTTAAAAATCTTTAAAGAGATATGTACACATATCAAGATATAGTAAAACTTAGTTTATATGTTAAATACACTTAGATAAACAAGTGTATGAAAAAATTTTAAAAAGTGTAATAAATGGATTTTTTGAAGTGGGTTAAGAAAAGTATTTGCTTAGTCTGAGCTAATAGGATCACTTTTCATTATGTTGTTGTCATTATTTTTAGCAACAATAATAATCTATTCACTAAATAGTGTCTTTTGCAACAAGTACTAGGCACGACTAAAAATATATTGTAAAACAATGTTATTAAAATTAGATCGAATCTATTTGGTGTTAAAAAGCTGTTAAGCAAGAAAGAAAAATATACTTTTATATGAGTTGTAAATATAACAACAAAGAAATTAGATAGTCGGTTCAGCTAGTTTGACCAGGGACTGATTATATATTTGCTTAGATAATTCAACCAATTAATCAGAATAATCGGGAACCAGATAGCTAGCCGATTTGGCTTTCATCATGCTAGTGCCTATCATTTGATAAAGATCTTAAACCAAAAGATTTTGGTGTATAACTTTTCAAAGTGAGAGAAGTGATATGATATAATAAGGGTAACGATGATAAGTAAAGAAAATAAAGTTAAAATAAATAAGGTATAATATGGATACTTGGGAAAAATGATTAAAAAATATAATTGTTATATGGGAAGTTGTGAAGAAATGATTTAAAAAATAAAATAATTGTGGCAACTAAAATATTTTAAATTACAAGGTTTTTGGTTGATAAGTTATTTTTATTGCCAAACACATCCTACTTGCGGTAAAATGTTGATTTTCTTATACTAGTAGAGGATATTTGTGAAAGAAGTTCACAATGTGCAATTTCTAAAAATTTTTTTTTCAAAAATACCTCATTACATTTTACCCTAATCGCAAATATACTTATGATGTTTTTAAAATATTAATTATATGATTTGCATTTAATTCCAAAACACTCATTCCATCATAGAGTTGAGGCTACATTTTCATAGATCTTCAAAATGTCCCAAGTGTTAGTTGGTCTTTTTAGAAATATATTCACTATATTTAACCCTAATCCCAAACATACCTATACCATTTCTAAAATTCTAATATATCAATTATATTTGCAATTAATTTCAAAAATGCTCATTCAATTACTAAACACCGTTAGTTAACCTGTGAAATTACTAATATAATCATAGGCTAGATTAAGAGAGTTGAATACGCTATCAATAGTAGGTGTACACTTGATGTTGTTTAGCCCGATCTTCGATTTACAAGAAGATGGAGTTTATGACATCTATAGTCATGACTAGTAGAAAAGAAGGTGGTGATGGAAGACGCATAGCCTATATTCATGATTAGAAGAATTAAAGATGACTTTTAATAGCTTATAGTCTAATGCAGTTGCACACTACCTATTAGCAGTCAATTAACAAATATAAGAAAATTAATAAAAATGTAAAACCATATAAATAGTATGCAAAAAGGAGCGTTTTTCCCTTTTACTTTCAAATTAAACGAGTAGGCATCTGCATGCCGAGCGACCAGACGATGCTGACCTAATTGTGGTATCATTCATTTATTCATTTATGAAAGCTTTGGGATCAGTCATTTAGATATTCATTGTGGGAGTAATTTTTTTCAAGGTAGATTAGTTTAATGCAAGTAGAATGCAAATCGCCTTAAACTACAGATTTTTTTAAAAACGTGCTCTATCTAAATAAAAGGGTATTATAACTGAAATATTACCCTATTAGTTGCCTAATCATCCAAAGGGTGATAGCATAAAAGAAATAAAAGGAATATTGTAACTGAAATAATAAGAATATTTTTGGAATTTTATGAAAGTGTTTAACATTGCAAGTGGGTTTGCTAGAGGTGAGCTACCCTCATGGCATAGTTATGAAATTATTTATATGGATGAAAGAATTTTGAAAAGCATAGATAAAAAACTATTTTATTTTTTCATTAGTATAAATATTAATTCCTTTGAAAGTGATGGTAAATTTTTATTTGGGACTTTTATCAAATGTACGTACTAGATTTGACCATAATCCTAAATATATCTGTGATATTTTCAAAATTCCAAATATACTCATCACGTTTGTATTTAATTTCAAAAATGTCCATGTTGTGAATTAATGTTGTTAATGAATATGTAAAATTACTAATATGCTCTTCAAATTTTTGATAAAATTAAATGTTATAACTCACTAAAGCTCTAATTGACATGACTTTATAAAATTAGAGAGCTCCAATTTTATTTTATTTCATTATTTATTATTTTATTACGGAGTATATTGGGTTTTTATGAAAATTTAACTAAAGGTTTTTTCCAGAATGAGCATTTTTTTAGATTAAATGCAAGTGCAATAAATATATTTAGGATTTTGAAACTATTGTAGGTATATTTGAAATTATGGTCAAAAGTAATTATTATATTTAGGGTGTGTTTGGTTTTAAATAAAAGTTTTCATCTAAAACTTTTCAATCTCCTCAACCATCCAATTTTTTAATTATTTCTTCATGTATTCTTATACAACCTACCCTACTTTTCAAACATTTCTATGCACCTATTTATATAACTAATCTATCTATTTTAACTTTAGTATTTTGTATTTTTCATCATCATTATTCTTAGTGTATTACATCATTTTCTTTCATTTCAACGACTTTTATACCAAAAATTTTTTTATTCAAAAGTTTTACCACTTCCTAGACACACTATTAGAAAAAAAAAATTCTTAAATCTTGTTCCCACCTCACAGACGCTAACAAAAATCAATACCAATAAGATAAAAGAATCCGTTGCAAATAGCATCTTGGGAGAATGTGTGTGCGAGCCCGGACAAGATTTCGTTGATACCAATCTAAAATTCTTCCTTATCCATTCTCAACCGTACTTTATCTCGAATAATCAATGGTCCAAAGTAGATGTAGATTGCGTGCGCTGCATGATAATTCCAACCTGGTTGATGAACCTCCCTACACTACATTATATACATGTGTATTTTGTCTTTTTGATACACCACACGGGCATAGCCCCCTAATAAGTTTCCAGCCTTGTGTTGAGGCCTATCCGGAATAAGGAGCTTTGTCTTCCATTTTCAAAAATAATATCCATTAAAAAAATAAATGTTGGATTTAGAGCTCCTTTGATACTATCAATATGTGAGATAAGAAGAGAACGAAAATTATGGCTATACCTACGGTGAAATCCCATCCCACTCGGCCACTCCACAAATCCATGCTTCTAAGAAATGTTTCGTAATTGATAATTTTTTTTTGTAAAATTGGAGAATGAGATGTGAGTTGAAAATAAAATATTTTAAAAATTGTACGATTGATGGAAAATGACAAAAGTTTGGTTGAATAATTAGAATTCTTATAAGAAAAAATGATTAAAATATTAAAAAAAAAATTAAAAAAATACAATTATTAATGGAGTATACAGTTGTCTGGAGAAACGTACCCCCATACCATGACACAAAACCCCAAGCATGACTAGTAACAAATGTGCCTCGATGTTCTCAAATACCATATGTTCTCGTCAGCATTCTAATCCTTTGCTCCTGCACTTCATGCTCCTGGGCGTGGCACACCTATATTTTTTTTTTTTTTAATTTTTTCATAAACTTATTAACCAAAGTGTATTTAACATATCTATCAATTTTTACCATTTTTGGAGTTTTTTAAATATTTATTTCGTATTTTTAAAAATCGGTGGCATTTTAGTAATTTAAAATTACCTAAAATGCCATTAATTTTCAAAAATAAAAAATAAACATCTGAAATACTCTAAAAATGGTAAAAGTTTATATACGGATTAAATATATATAGATTAACACTATTGTAAAAAAATTCAAAAAAAATAAAAAAATAGGTGTATGCACCCGGGAGCATAGAATTAGAATCCATTCTCATCCTTATTTTTCATGGAATGGAATATGGACAATTTACAGTATTGGTTAGCAGCTAACTGTTGATGTAATAATCCGAAACTGTTGACGACCAACTATCCTGATATGAGTCCGGATATGGCCATTACCATCAGTCCATCGCTTTTATTTACCGGCATCAACCGTCCATTTCTCACCATTCATCCATCCATCAACCCAGCGGATTTAAGGACCACTCAAGCAATTTATCGTGATCTGAAAAGATTGAGCTGTCCAATCATATGAGTTGGCTTTGTATCAAAAAGATGGAGGGAATGTTTCCAGTGGGCTTACGTGGGAATTGATAATAGACTAGAGAGAGAAGGAACAGTAGTATGTATTAGAAAAGGGACAAAACAGCAAAATGCACGAGAGAAAAATTTCGCAGAATATGTAGGAGAATAGTAATTAAAAATAGGGATTTTACAAATAAACTTTTTGTTTTTGCGTTCTATACCACGTGACTATTGATTTTGCCAATGACCCCCCACAAATGAACTTTTTTGCAAATTGTCCCTGCAATTAATGCTTATTATTGGAAAAATCGTAGCTTTGCACCTCTGTGATCGCTGTTTCACGATAAATACTGGGTGATACGAGACGCAAAGGAAGAGAATGTTTCTGTTTTCAACGTTGAAAGAAACTCCCTTTTTTATTTTTCCAGTTGCCATTTTTTTTAAGGAGTTATAGAAATATAGTTAGTTTAAATGGACAGTAGCCATTAAGGGGGGGTGTTTTGCAAGATTAATAATAACGGTTTAAGCTGCAAAAAAATTATCAGTCATTTTCAGGAAAAAAAAACACTTGAAGGTAAATATAGTGATTGTTGGAATGCATGAGAGGATATTTATGCGGCCGGCCCAAAATCCCATTAAAATTTTTTTGTAAAAATTGTTATACTAAGTATATTTAATTTAGATAACAAGGTTTATCATTTTTTAAAAATCTATATATTTTTTTGAATTTCAAACTTATGGGTGTTAAAATATAACACAATGGAGGAAAATATCCTATAAACCTCCACGTCAGGGGGAAATTGTAAAAATTTCCATTTCGAGAGACTATCTTGTAAAACACTTTCCAATGAGGAAATGGAATTCAAACGCTTGCCGACTCTTCATGTGGCCCGCAGCTCTAGCGGAGAGGTAAAAAGTATAAAACTTGAGATATGAGTTATAACAACATTTTTTTTTAGTAGGTTAGCTTCCTAGGGGGCTAGTCTTATAGAATCATGGCTTGTGTATTATTTGTATAAAGATTGCTTATTATGGGTCCATGGGTTATGAGTCCCACCATATGATATGCTTTTGCTTAACAGTTCAGCTGAATAATTTTAAAACATATCACACCATATTTAATCTAATGTTCATCTAATATTCACTTTTGAACTAAATAGAAAGTTCCCCCTTTTAGATGTAGACTTTGGTTTTCTACTATATCAAGCTATTGCTCTTTACCTTGTATAGTTCTGACTACCGTCACAATACATAATAGTAATTATACAATAAGACATCTAGTTAGAGATTCAAATTCCTGGGGAAGAGTCCTACATAGTTGAGACAGAGGAATTGATAGAAGATCTGTTATATAGTTCTTACAATATCTTGGCAAGTGAAAGGGGATGATCAGAATGTCTTAATTAAGAATTTGTATGAGACATATATAGAGATGATTACAAATAATTATTTTTGTATTTTTATAATTTATTTATTATAATGGATTATTCTCTGTTATTTGATTTTTTATTTTAGATTTAAGTGTTTCCACTGTTGGAGAAACTATCACATCAAGATCTCGTATCACCTTATATACTAACAGATCAAGTCACCACACGAATATCTAACGTATGGGAGCTGCAAAGCTTGGTGGGTCCAATGCATAGTCCTAATAGAGCCAGTGCATGATTCAGCAAGCAAATCTCGAAGACCTAGAGAGACCAATTAATGAGAACAACTCTCGACTCTTTCGGCAAGGGATCCACTAAAAAGTAGTGCTAGAAATTGGGACGGGTTGGCATTTTTTTCTGGCCTGGTAAATTCTTTACTTTTTGACCCAGTATAAGGGCAAGTTGAAAACTTTTAACTGAATTTAAAAAAAAAAATCAAGATAGGTTGGCCATGTTTGGACCTAAAAAATCTTAACCCACCTTACATATATTTATTCAATCTTTACGTTATTTAAACGAGCCGCGCTCGTTTGGTCGACGGGCGCGAAACGAGACTTTCGTTTCCGCCCGTCGCGTGTTCGAGTCCCGCG
>JAXCLR010000092.1:49327622-49341140 GCA_035584095.1 Annona squamosa
CAAGGGAGATGATACAGAATGGTTGCAGGTGGCGGATTGGAAATGGCAGAAGGGTACGGTTCTTCAATGACCCTTGGCTTGATGGCCGGTTGACAAAAGCGGGACCCCTTCCTTTGGCAATCTCGGACGACGTGTCAGTCAACTACTTTATTGATGATTCGACGAACTCATGGAATATGGAAAGAGTCATGGCGGCTGCTGGGGAGCTGGGCTGGCAACGCATCAACCAAGTTCCATTACCCTATTTGGACACGGATGATTGCATATTTTGGATTCACGAGCCAAATGGTAATTATTCTGTGAAATCTGCATACAGAGTCATGAGGGCGGCAATGGACAATCTGGTTAACAAGGCAGTTTATAAAGCTATTTGGAAGTTGAAGTTGCCAAGCAAAATTATGGTTTTTGGGTGGAGACTTTTCCGGGATGCCTTACCAACAAAGCAAAACTTACTGCGTAGGAGCATCGAGGTGGATCCTATATGCATTTTTTGCAGAACGGTGTTGGAGGATGTTGCTCATGTATTCACTGGCTATCAACACACGAGGAATATATTTCTGAGGGTGGTCCCATCCGCGGTCCATGGGGACTCGATTCAGGATATTTTTCATCGTTTGGTCTTGACAAATCAACATGGGGGTTTGGGTTTCTTCATTCTATATTGTTGGCGGGTGTGGTATATGCGCAACAAACTTTGGAAAGAGGGGGTCCAACCGAGCTTTGGCAATATTGTGGAATGGTGCATGGACTACATTGAACAATTTTCGAAGGCAAAATTGCTTATTCTTGATGGATGGATTGATAGGCCTTTGGTGGCTAGATGGACCAAACCACCTCGGGGTGTCCTCAAGATGAATGTTGATGCAAGGAAACATGACGACAATCACGATTTGGGGTTTGCCGCAATCATTTGCGACTCCAATGGTAGCTTTATTGCTGCTAAGGGCTGGAAGCGAAGGGGTATCATGGAACCCCTGTGCAGGGAGGCGACGACCTTCATTTTGGGTCTCAAATGGGCTATTCAACAAAGATTTACGAATATTCAGTTCGAAACGGATTCCCTTCTTTTAGTCAAATACATTTTGGAGGAGGACCAGATTTTATCACCGGCCGGGGCTATCATTGCGGAAATCAAATTTCTTCTTGCTTCTTCCCCTCTCTTTACTACTCATCATGTGTTGAGACATGGAAATGCCGTGGCTCATTTTCTTGCAGATTATGTATCTATGTCTTTTTTGGTTTCTCAGGAATGGTGGGACAACCCTCCTCCTGTTCTTTTGGAAAAACTGTGTACAGATAATTTTTTGGCAATGAATTGCTCGGGCTCTCTTATCCCATCCTCCCATCATAGTGGTGGGGAGAGGGGATAGGGCGTGACCGTTTTCATAAAAAAAAAAGTATATTTTATCTATAATCTAAATCTTACTAAGTTTTTATTTTTAAACTTTTTCGGGGCAGAGATGAACAATTAAACTATCAGCTACTCTTATCTAAGCAAAGTGATGGAGATCGTAGACATCTCATGAGTCAATTAAAATGATTTTATTTTTAAACTTTTTCGGGGCAGAGATGAACAATTAAACTATCAGCTACTCTTATCTAAGCAAAGTGATGGAGATCGTAGACATCTCATGAGTCAATTAAAATGATTTGATAAGCTGTTATGCGGTGACGTTAGCTTTTAAGGTCGCCAATTGATTCGCGAACTCTTCTTGATAAGATCATCGATTGATGAAGTGATCATCAATGGAAGCCACGGCTGCCAATCGAATTGGGAAGATGGAGATTAATGTTTTCGTGCTCCAATAATATTGTTATGTTTATGCACATTTACAAAATTCAAGGAAGACCATCTTACCCTTTGGCATTGTTGAAGGGCATTTTGGGAAATAAATATGACTTAATGGCTCATTCTGACACCAGCTATGATGGTGAGTGCGCATGCAATTTTTGTCAAATCATGTGGGCGTTATTTGTTATTTTTGAAATTATGTAAGTATATATGCAATTACAACCAAACTATGTGGATATATTTGCAAATCACCCAAAAAGAAAATAGAAAATGAGACGATATATTTATAATGACATAAAATCAAATAATATATATAAAAGGCACTTTGGAAAATAAATATGACTTAACTGCGCATTTTGACGCCAACTATGATGGTGAGTACGCATGCAATTTTTGTCAAATCATGTCGGTTATTTTTGAAATTATGTAAATATATATGCAATTACAACCAAACTATAGGGACATATTTGCAAATCACCCAAAAAGATAATAGAAAATGAGACGACATATTTATCATGACATAAAATCAAATAATATATATAAAAGGCACTTTGGGAAATAAATATGACTTAACGGCTCATTTTGACTTCAGCTATGATGGTGGGTATGCATGCAATTTTTGTCAAATCATTTGGGTGTTATTTACTATTTTTGAAACTATAGAAGTATATATGCAATTACAACCAAACTATATGGATATATTTGCAAATCACTCAAAAAGATAATAGAAAATGAGACGACATATTTATAATGACGTAAAATCAAATAATATATATAAGGCACTTTGGGAAATAAATATGACTTAACGGCTCATTTTGACTTCAGCTATGATGGTGGGTACGCATGCAATTTTTGTCAAATCATATGGGTGTTATTTACTTTTTTTGAAACTATATAAGTATATATGCAATTACAACCAAACTATGTGTATATATTTGCAAATCACCTAAAAAATAATAGAAAATGAGATGACATATTTATAATGACATAAAATCAGATAATATATATATAAGAATAATAGATCGAGTAAAGGGAGCACTCCTTATAGGCGGGAAAGTGGGATCAGATGTGTCAAAGAACGAATACAATTTTTTGTGCTTGGCCATTGCTGATTTCATTCTTATCCCGGTTGGCAGCCTCACGAGGACGTTCGGTAGTCGATGAGGGTTCGAAATCAGCATAGGGAGAGAAGGAGAGAGATGAAGATGAGGTATTTTAAAATACCTCCTCAAACCTTTTCCTAGAATTTTAGTAATAACTCGTATACAATAGCAAAAATGACCTTTTTCTAGGGACTAATGTGTATTTTAGTAATAACTCGTATATAATAGCAAAAATGCATATTTTAATAATTACTCATGTATAAGAGAGATTTTCCAAGGGATAGTATGAATGTTTTAATTTACGGTATGTTTATTTATAATAAAAGCTTTTCTAATCTAAATTTTTCAACACTATACTTTTTGGTCCCTATAACTACTTTTATTTTTTAATTATTCATCACATTTAATATGCAATTGTCCTACTTTCTAATCATTTCCACATAATTATTCGTAAAATTAATCCATCTATTTTAACTTTATTTTCTTTACTCTTTATTATTACCCTTATCATATCATATCATTTTCTATTAATTCAAAAAAATTTACACTAAAAACTTTTCATCAAAAGTTTTATCAATTTCCAAATACACCCTAAACATTTTTCTCGTCCTTTGTTAGCCTAAAAACAAAGATTTTATGAAATTTATAATCTATCTACAAGTTCTTATTATGTTTGAGAAGTGATAAAAATTTTTGAAATACAAAAAACCGATGTCATATGATATGAGTAATAATAATAAATAAATAAAATAAAGTAAAATATATCTGGTTTGAGCATTTTGTTTTCTGCATCTGCAAATAACAAACTCAAATCATATGTTTTACATGTTCCAAATTATGTTCTTTTGTATTTGATCATGAGAAAGGGCTTAGCTTGAATTTCTGTTTGATTGAGTTATGATTAGTATTAACTAACTGCAATAATTGACGATTTCTCAGTGGCGATTGACCTATTCTCTTATATTGGAAAACTACTGGAATAACAACAGAAAATATAAGGGAGATGAGGAGAATGAAAACTAACTTGGGATTTGGTTTTTCAAGACTTCAGTACTACAAGCGTGTTGAAATCATCTTGTGTGTGTTTTGGCAATTCAGAGCGATTGACATTGCCTTATTATCCTTATTGTGTGGAAGGGCAGTTAAAATCTATAGAAAAATACGTACTATCGAACCTGCTGTGCCTTGGTTACATTTGACCCATATGCAAAGATCCATATAAAATCTCAGTTTGTTACAATTTGATCTCTGATGTTTACTCTGCAAAATAGCCAGTGTGAATTTGTGCAGGGTGACTTGTTGAATCTAGGCTGCAACCCCACATGATGGATATCAAATAATTCATAGGTTGCCTGGCTTTTCTCTGTGGTTGTTTTTTTTATCCAAGGCAGCTGATGTTATAGCATACTTCCACATTAGTGATGCATCAGTTAGTACTGATTTGCTTTGAGACATGACATGTTCAAATTGCTGATTCAGTTGCTGCGGCACATTGGTTGTCCTGTTTTCTTGCGCTGCCTACACTACAAATAATCATTAAGAAAACGTTTATATAGTAGGGAATAGGAACAAGGCTTGAGTAAAGGCATGGAATGACAAGGTGCATGTTCAAAGAAGGGTTTTGAAACTTGGGAGTAAGTAATATCAGCACGAATGGAAGATGATGCCAGATGTGAATTGAATAAAGGCAAACTGGATGGGTTTTTTA
Organism: Annona squamosa; assembly: GCA_035584095.1. Taxonomy (NCBI): domain Eukaryota; kingdom Viridiplantae; phylum Streptophyta; class Magnoliopsida; order Magnoliales; family Annonaceae; genus Annona; species Annona squamosa. Next base: position 49,332,226 of record JAXCLR010000092.1, read on the forward strand.
AGGTTAATGATGAGGTCACTTGATATTGAAAAATATGGGTTATGAGGTGGAATAGTAGGATTGTTATGAGGTGAATTGAATAAAGGCAAATTGCCTGTCTGCATATTTGGGGCGTGCTTCCTTCTAGAGCCTATAAGATGGTTGGGTAAAAGTTATGATGAATGAGGAGTTACCTTGTTGCGGGGTTTTTTTTTTTTGTCATCTTGCATTTTTCTTTTTAAAAAAGCTATCAATTCAGAGGATGTGGAAGAGTGGCATCACACAGGATTTGTCCACGTCTTGAACTGACCCCTTCTTTTCATTTACCTTTCTGTAAATAGGAACTGATCCAAAGGATTCTTAAGGTTTTATAGCTTAATCGATTAATTTATGAAATCCAAAGTGTTCATTATATGTATAAATTATGTGTTAGCAAAGAATGCATTTTTTTATGTTGATAAATGTTATGGTGAGTCACATAATTAAATCACTTAAATCAAAACATTTCAACCTTAAAAATATTTATTTTTCATTGATTTATATTGTCGTACACTAGAACTTTTATCAATTGATAATTGCATCCTTAGTTGAACTCACATTTTTCCGCGTAATGAACAGTTTGGATCTCATAAATTAATTTATTAAGCTATTAAACCATGGATTCCTATGAACAATTCCCTTGGATCATCCTGTTCGAAAATTGGAAATGTGGTTTCCCATATTGAATCTGGCTTGACACGGCATCTAACACAAGGCTTGTTAACAGCAACATCATCATCTATAACTTGTAGTCCATTTGGCATCTCATTTGGGAATATGGTTCTTTTGAGGCTGTTGATTTGAGTGTTTTATATTCTGCGTAGCCACATAGCTAACTCAAGCTGCACGTTTGACATGTTTTGTAATATGGTTGGCTTTGGTTTGTTAACAAAAAAAAAAAGAGGACTAAGCTTGAGATTCTATTTGATTGAGTTATAATCTAAAGTGGGAGACTGCAACATTCTATGGTTTTTCCAATGATGATTGAGAAAACATCAAGAACGGGGAAGTCATGTGGTTGAAAAGTGAATTCTTTCTTGAGAAACAAAGACAGTAGGATTAACTCCCACAATGACATCGTATTGGTGGTCTTGTTAGCATTTTAGCAATTCACAATCATCAACGTTGTCTTACTATCTTTAACCAGTGAAATAGTTAAATACACTAGGAAAATAGATTCTTTATGATGTGTTGTTGCCTTAGGAGTTTTTCAACCAAATTACCAATTTGAACTCAACTTGATGTCAACATAAGCTTGACCCATTTTCCAAATCAGGCTAAGGTTGGTTTGACCCTAACCCAACCCATTTACACCCCTAACTAAAGACATGTAAAGGTAAGAGTGAAGGAAGTAGGGCCAATATGATAATAAGAAAGAAACAAAGAAAAAGCGATAGAAATAGCTACAAACAGCCATCACTGGTCGCTTAGGCTGCCCAGATATGGCTTGAGGTGCGAAGTAGTGTTCCAAAACTTTGGAGTAAATAATATTATTAGCAGGCATGAAGACGATGGTAGCATGAAGCGTGCAAAAGCAAAAATTGAATGGAAACCTGTTCCCGTTTGGCACCTTTCAGACACTGCCAAATTGAGTGGCTTCATTGATGGATTTCAGCTGGAATTTCCTTCAGGTGGTTTATGTTTTCAATATCTGAGCATAGCAAGTCTTCTCAAATTGTGTTTTGTGTGTGTGTGTGTGATGGTGGTAGTGGTGGCGGCAGCAGCGGTTAGGGAATTAGCTGTGTTTTTGCATCAATGAAGAGGAACAACCCAGAATTTCACCTCTGTATCAAGAAAGCCTACAATAGCAGCAGGATTTGGTTGTATGCTTCTCTACAGTTGGGTTCCCAATAAAGAGTTCATTTCTTATAATTTTTCTTTTTGGTAAATATCCACAATTTCTTCTTAGCATTCAAGACTTTTCACTTTCTTAACTTACTATCCATCTGTCTTTGGGGATGTTTGGAAATATGAAAGTGGTGGGAAATGTGGTATTTGGTGGGAATAGAAAATGGAATATTTTGAAAATTGTGTGATTGATATGAAATAATAGGGGTAAAGTTGGAATAAATAGGTTTGTTGGAAGGTAGTTGATAGGTGAAATGATTAGAATATAGGGGTAAAAGTGGAAAAATATAATGATTAGTTGTGAAATGATGGATCTCGAAATCCGTAACACCACATTTTCCCATCCACATTTCCCACACCACGTTAACAAACGTCCCCTTTGGCTTTGGTGTCTATCAAAATAGTAGTAGTGTCTGATGAATATAAACATCACATATTGAACATCCATTGCACTAGAAAACAATTATCAGACTTCAATTGTGTTTGGAAAGTGATAAAACTTTTGGATGAAAAGTTTATGGTGTAAAAGTTATTAAATTGATAGAAAATAATGTAATATGATAGGGTAATGGTGAGAAGCAAAGAGAATAAAGTTAAAATAGATAGGTAAGTTGTATAAGTAATTATGTATAAATGATTGAAAAGTAGGATAGTTTGTATAAAAAAATATGAAGAAATAATTAAAAATAGGATAGTTGTAGAAAGTAAAAAGTTTTAGTTGAAAAGTTTTACTTATTACCAAACACCCTCTTCATTTCCTTTTTAATGAGTACTGCGTACTTGGAAGGATGTTCCCCTTCAGACAGTTATAATTATGCTTGGAAAAAGATATGAATAGCGAGTCAAGCGAACCTGTGATTGCGGCAGGAATTGTCATGCGGAGCAACCAGCGTTTCTGCTCTCTCGACCAAAACTGCAGTAGGAATATGTGGTATTTGTGCCCTTCATTATCTTTTGATATGTGTAGGATGGGTAAAAAAGAGTCCATTGCTATTAAATTTTTTTGATAGGTCTAGACAATTTCTTCTTTGTACTAAAGAAAATTTTCAATAATAACTTCCTGATTCTGACCATCCATCCATTTATATTCTTAGCCCATCGCTATTAAAATTATTTTTGATAGTTCTAGACAATTTCTTCTTTGTACTAAAGAAGGATTTCAATAATAACTTCCTGCTTCTGACTATCCATCCATTTAGACTGATGACTCTATGCCAAAGGAGGTACCCAACTTGCCTTCCAAGGCAATTGAGTTCAACAGGTTGGCAAATGGGAGTGACTTGAGTCTCTTCTAGCAGAAGAGGAGGACAGGCCCAGTTTATGCCTCCACCGAGAGAGGGCCATTGACTTTTATTTTGTTTCAGGATGTGGAAGTTTCTCCTCATGTTGTGTAATTAAAATTATACAACCTGTCGAATAATTTCTATAATTGGATTATTAATCTAAGACACTCAAATATTTATGTACATTTTTTTATAATATATATGGGGATGTTTCTATAAAACTCTCTTTCCATGTAATCCTATTCATTTTTAACATCTAGATGGTTGATAAAAAATTTACTCGATCTATTGTATTTCATGTAACTTATATTATTATGGAAACTCTCTCATTTGTTTAATATTATTGTATATGGGTCCCATATACAGACATGCAAAATCAACATAATAAAACGATTTAATACAAAATATTAATTTTTAAGTAATATTTCAACATCTAAACCATCTAAAATATCATTACTACATAGATAAATAACTCTATAAAATATTATCACATTCAAATGTATATGTGAATGGGTCTAAGCATTTTTCCTAATTTACACATAAACGTATCTATGTTTGAGCACATGTGGCCTGTGCACATATTTAATTTGGATGAAACTTAGTTTCATAATTAAACAAATGATATTAAATATAATAAGTAAATTGAATTTTCCATAAAAGATTAAAATCTTAAAATTTAAGGAGCTTATATGGAACTACTTCAATGGATCTATGTACCCTCGGTTACATAGAAGTGAGCACTTAATATATTAACTTAACTATTTAATTCAACTCTCTATATTTCTATGAGAATCAAATTCAATTGTTGCATTAATAAACTTGTATATTGGATTATACGACGTTACTAGGTGTAATTCTATCCATACTAACAAATTAATCAATCACCCAATTGAGATGAATCCTTACTCTTAGTGTACTGTCTCTCAATTTTAGTTTAACCCCTCTATTAGCCTTTTCAATTATTATGCATGATTCTTAAATTAATCCACAAGATAACCAGTGCAATAGAAGCAATAAATAGAAATTAATAAGGTAATTCAAATGATATACAAAGTAATAATCCATGTTAAGTTCCATGATATCCCTTTAAAAAGAAATTAGGTCATAATTAGAAAGTCAAAATCAAAATAAAAAGCATCATTGATATAGACATGAGTGCTAACTGCTAAGTCAAAATACAAAGGAAAAGTTTCTTCTCATTGAGCAAATCTATCTTTCGTTTCTTCTTCCACTATTGTTTGAGATGTGATTATATACAATATATTGTATATATTTTTTAGTCACAATATTTATTTTTTATCTTATTTTTATTTTTCATTTTTTGATTTTTCATAAACTTATTTTTCTAAATGTGTTTAATTTATATACCAAGTTTTGTCATTTTATAATATTTTTACATATTTATTTTTTATTTTTGAAAATTATCAATTTTAGGAGCATACAAGTCATCTTTCACTCCTAAAAAGACTTGATTTTTAAAAATAAAAAATAAATAGGTAAAATATTGTAAAATAATAGAACTTAATATATAGATTAAATATACTTAGGAAAAACATATTTATGAAGAAATATTAAAAAAATGAAATAAAATAGAATAAAAAATGGATATTGTAACTTAAGTGTATATCGATGTGTTTGGTAACATATAAAAAATATCAAATTAAAACTTTTCACTCCCCATAACTGTTCTATTTTTTATTCATTTCTTCACATTTTTTCATATAATTATTTTATTTTTCAATCATTTCTACACAGCTACCTACATAATAAACTTATCTATTTTAACTTTATTATTTTTATTCCTCATCATTACCCTTATCATATCATATTATTTTATTTCATTTTGACAATTTTTACTCCAAAATTTTTTCATTTAGGGTGTGTTTGGGAATGGTTAAAACTTTTGGTGAAAAGTTTAAAAAATAAAAATTATCAAATGATATAATATGATAGGATAATGATGAAGAGTAAAGATAATAAAGTTAAAATAGATAGATTAGTTATATAAGTAATTGTGTAGAAATGACTGAAAAGTAGGGTAGTCGTATAGAAAAACATAAAAAATGATTAAAAAATATAGTAGTTATGAAGAGTGAAAAATTTTTAAATTGAAAAGTTTTAACTTGACATTTTATACCCATTGCCAAACACACCCTTAAAAGTTTTATCACTTTTCAAACACATTTCATATAGAATATATTGTATATAATTATGCTTTATCTTGTTTTAGCACTATATCTTTCTCTTAAGGTCCAGAAATACCCCAAAAATAGGGGTGCGTATTTAGTCGGGTTTAACGAGCAACCCATTATACTTAACTTACTTAAACCAGGCTAGATTGTCTTTCCTTTTCATTTTTTTTTTTCAAATTTTGAGCTTTGGGGATTTGGCTCTTGGAGATCGAAGCTTTTGGCTTTTTTCAAGGATTAGAAGGAGAAGATTTGGATGATGGGAGTGAGGAAGATGAGTTTTTGATGGATCCCTTTTTCCGCATAGCTTTTTTTCAACACAACTAGCAATAGCGTTCAACATTTCTCCAAATTTCATCACTCCAGTTGTTAAGTTACCGGATGAAAATAGAGAAAAAGTTGTCGCAGAATTTCATTCCTCATTCTATGAATTTTTTTTAGTTTTTTGCAAGTTCTTTTACTGAAAAGGTTTTATAAACACATGATGGAGAAAAAAAACCTAGAAAAGCCAAGTTTAACACCATGAAATAAGCTTTTTTGAAAATCTATTCAATGTTTATCCAAATCGTTTGATCAAACTAACGGGAAAATTAAGAGAAATTGCATTCGACTCCTAAAGAAGGTTGACGACACTAATTTTTAAATACTACACTATATATATATTTTTTAGTTTGAATTATAGTTTTGTCTAGGCCATAAAAACTTTTAAAATCTATATATTTTTAATTTGAATATTTTCTATTTGTTTTGACTAAAATAGTGAAAATCATTAAAAATATTATGTAAGCCAACTCAACCATCGTCCACCAATAACCTCCCAATCTAATCTCTATCTAATCAAAATATAAGACGGAAAGAGGACCAAACAAGATGGACAAACAATAAGCAATGACAAATAAAATCATAAAACAAGAACTCATTATCAATTTCTATTAATTGGCTAATTCTCATAAATTTACAGACTATCTACAATCCAATCAAAAGTTTGCAGAAAATACGATTTATCAACTAGAAAAACATTTCTCCCAAGAAGAAATTAGGAATCGAATGGCAATGGAAGTAGGTTAATATAATCAAATAAGCTAACCAAAGAAACTTGAGTTTACACAACAAAGCATGTTCTTAAGCTTATACGGGCTCCAAATTGCCATTTTGTTCATTTCAAGTTGGGGTTGCAAGAACCATAGATGATGCAGTCTGAGTGCCCTTATTGGCGCAAATGCTAGAAATTGCGATTAGTTTGTTTTCAAATTGAATATTCCCCCTCCTTAGATTTTTGCAAAATCCAAATGCAGCTCTAAATGTAGTAGCTAAAACATATGGGGGGATTGTGTTGTTGCTTGTCCGTTTCCATTTCTCTTCTATATGTTGCATAGGCTTGATGAATGTTGTAGAGTTGTATGTTATACGATGCCATTCTTCCAGCTTTGTGACCTCTGATTGCTTGTCTGGGATCCTTCTCGATGAATATAGAATTTCAGCTTACAGATGTAAAAAGAAGAGGATATCAAGCCCATATAGCAAAATGAACCTAGCATTTTTTTAGGGACAAGAACCCATCCAAAGTTCTATTGAAGAGATGAGAAATAAATTTTGTATTGTGTTTGTTGCAAAGAAGCCAATAGGAAAATTTTTGGCTTTTCATATGCCCTTGGTATGAACTTCTTACTGTTCAAATAATTATATATCGCATCTAATTACTTCCTATGAGCCAATGAACATTTTGTTTTACCCTTTAGATAGGATTTTGTGTCTTGGGTTGTATGAATTTGGTAGATTATATTAGGATTTTCAGTTTTTGATGAGTTGAGAAAATGTAATTATTCTTTTTCATGTCTTTTTCATATTAATTATTTGTGGATGATTTGCATGTTGTGATTAGGGGGTGCAACTTGGGCTGAGTTCGGCCCAAACCCGGGCGAGAGCAGGGTTGAAACTCAACAATTCTTAGCCTGAACCTGGACCATATCAATGGCAGAGGTTGTGGGCTGTCAATTGCTAAGATTATGGCAGAAATCATGCTAAGATTTGAATATCTAATTAATCATAATTTGTGTATTTAGATTAGTAGTAATTAGTGTAATTGTTGTAAATAGTTTCTTGCCTAAAATAGGTTGTACAACAATTCTTATTTAAAGGAAAGATCATCAAAAAAAGGGGGGAGCCATTTTCTCAAACTTTGTTATGGTTTCAGAGCCTGCCTTTGAAATTCATAGCTGAATCTTCGAATCTGTCAATTTCTTTTTGCTTCTGTCTTTCGAAGGTTTCTGGTTTGGTTTCATTTTTTTGGGTTGATTAATTTCTAATCAACAACTATGGCTTTGAGATTTCATTTTTTTTGGAAGAATGTCTGCTGAGAATTTTCTTAGAAGAATGTCTACAGAGACTTTGGCTATTAAATTTACAGGAAAGAATTATGGAGCATGGGAATTTCAGTTTAAAATGTTTCTGAAAAGGAAAGAGCTTTGGAATCACATTGACGGGTCTTTTCCTACTCCTAAAGAAGGTACAGAACTTAGTCAATTGGAGGCAAAGGATGCTTGAATCATCTCTTGGATTTTAGGTTCCATTGAAGCTTATATGGTGAATAATTTACGTTCCTTTAATACAACGAAGGAGATATGGGATTATCTGCAACGCATATATCATCAAGATAACACTGCAAGATGATTTTAACTAGAACTTGAGATTAGTAACTTCAATCAAGGTAATCTCTCTATTGAGTAGTATTATTCTGGATTTATTAATCTCTGGAGCGAATATTCTGGTATTATTTATTCAAAGGTACCTAATGAGGCCTTAGCCAGCCTTCAAGCGATTCATGAAGATAATATGCGTGATCAATTTTTGACGAAACTGAGGCCAGAATTTGAAGTTGCACGGGCTGGATTACTGAATAGAAATCCTGTCCCTTGGATATATGTCTTGGTGAATTGTTACATGAAGAACAAAGAATAGCTACAAAAGTTGTTCTTGGTTCATCCAAGGAGATATCTGAGGTCGTTAATGTTGTTTATGCTGCTCAAGGAAAGAACCGAGGAAAGGGACAAATGTAGTTAGGGGTGCAACTTGGGCCGAGTTCGGCCCGAACCCGGCCCGCCGAACCCAAGGATTTATAGTGTTAAAACCCTGCTCTCTTCGACCCGAACCCGGACCGAATTCATACAGTGCACGGGTTTGGGTTGATGTGAGCCCGAACCCGAATTTGAAAATAATAATATTTTATTTTAACCCTATTTCTAATACGGTCATCCATTCCCCCATTCCGCCATTCGCAAATCGCAATCGGAATCCCGCCCGCAGTGCCCTGTGCGGCTGTGCGAATACGCTCATCTTCCTCTCGTCTCTGCTACGCTCGTTGCCGCTCGTCGCCACGCCCTGTGCCCGGCGCCCCTCTCTGCTTCTCCCCTTTCTACTGATCTGCAGCATCTGCTTCGTCGCTCGCCGCCGCTCGTTGCCGGCTCGTCGCAGCATCTGCAGCATCTGCTTCCGGACTCGGTAGGTGTCATTTCTTATTTTCTCTGCATCAAGGTGCGTAATGCACGCTCATGGGCTTACTCTCTCTAGTCTCTATCCT
>JAXCLR010000092.1:49341240-49353390 GCA_035584095.1 Annona squamosa
CGAAACTCAACCCGAGCCCGAATTTCAAAAATAGGGTTAGGGTTGAGGTTTATAAATAGGGTTAGGGTTAGGGTTGAAGTTTTATAAATAGGGTTAGGGTTAGGGTTGAGATGAACCCGAGTTTCATGAGCCCGAGTTGCACCCCTAAATGCAGTGTTATAATTGCAACGATTTCGGGCATATTGCCCGCCATTGTGGTAAGAAATTCTGCAATTATTGTAAGCAGAATGGACACATTATCGAGCAATGTCCTACACGCCTAGAAAACTGACAAGGCCAAGCTTTTCAGGCTGCTATTTCAGAACCTACCAATATCAGATCTATAGCCACAATTGCTGGCACAAATCAGTCTTTTGTTACTCCAAAAATAGTCCAACAGATGATTATCACAGCATTCTCTACTCTTGGACTTCATGGTCAAGGCAAGATTGTTTCTTCTCCTTAGTTTGTTGATTCTGGGGCATCAGATCATATGACTGGATCACCTAATTGGCTGCATAATCTTTGAAAGTATACTGGTAAACTTAATATTCAGATTACTAATGGAGGTAATCTTCCAATTACAGCCATTGGTGATATTAGACCTTCCTTTGGTCATGTATTTGTCTCTTCTGGATTGTCTACTAGTTTAATTTTAGTGAGGCAGTTGGTGGATAATAACTATAATGTAAATTTCTCTCGTCGTGGTTGTCTTGTGCAGGATAAGAGGTTGGGGAAGGTGATCGCGAGGGGGCCTAAAGTGAGCAGATTATTTCCATTGCAATTTATTATTCTTAGAACTTTGTCTTTGGCTTCTATTATTATTGAAAATAAGGCTGACATTTGGCAAACGATTAGACCATCCAAATAATGTGATATTGTCTCATTTAATGAAGCATAACTTTCTTAGCAATTAGTTTTCTTCTAACAGTTTATCTCTTGATTGCTCTGTTTGTAAACTAGGAAAGAGTAAAGTGCTACATTTTCCTACTTATGGTACTAGTGCTAATACATGTTTTGAGATTATACATAGTGATGTTTGGGGTGTTACTCCTATCATTTTCCATGCGCAGTATAAATATTTCGCAACATTCATTGATGACTATAGTCGTTTCACATGGATATATTTTCTGTGTACTAAAGCTGAAGTGTTAACTGTTTTTAGAAGTTTTGTGGCTTATATTGAGACTCAATTTTCCACCTCCATTAACGTTTTACGATCTTATAATGGAGGTGAGTATATTTCACATGATTTCCAAGCTTTCTTACAACAAAAGGCATTATATCTCAACGATCATGCCCTTATACCCCTCAACAGAATGGGGTGACTGAACGGAAAAACCATCACTTGCTGGATATGGTTCATACTTTACTCTTAGAGGCATCAGTTCCGCTTAGATTTTGGGTGGAAGCTATGTCAACTGCAGTTTATCTAATTAATCAGCTACCTTCTCAACAATTGAATTTTGATTCTCCTTACTTCCGTCTTTTTTGTATGCAACCTGATTATCATATGTTACACACTTTTGGATGTGTTTGCTGTGTCCACTTGCCTTCACATGAATGTCACAAGCCTACAGCTCAATTCGTAAGGTGTGCATTTATGGGATATAGCACTATTCACAAAGGATTTATGTGTTATGACGCTGCTACTAATCGACTACGTGTTTCTAGAAATGTGGTTTTCTTTGAACATGAGTACTATTTTCAGCAGTAGGATCTCCCTTCACATGGTGTTCTTCTTCCTATCTTTGATAATATATCTTCCTCATTTGAGCGTTTTAAACCTAGTTTTGTCTATCAGCGACGACAGCCCCCATCACTACAAATCCTTCCCAACCCTGATTCAGTGCCCACTTCAGTGGCTCTTCGACGATCTAATCGTATCATTCATCCTCTTAATAGGTATGATTTTTCTACTATTTTAGCTGATATTACAATTCCTACCTCTTATTCTCAAGCCACTAAACATATATGTTGGGAGAAAGCTATGCAAGAAAAACTTCAAGCTCTTCAAGAGAACCATACTTGGGATATTGTTCTTTGTCCTACTGGTGTTAAACCCATTGGTTGTAAATGGGTATATTCCATTAAGCTGAGATCTGATAGGTCACTTGACCGATACAAAGCAAGGTTGGTGGCACTCAGAAATCGACAAGAGTATGGAGTTGATTATGAGGAGACATTCGCACCGGTGGCCAAAATGACGACAATGCGACTTGTTCTAGCTATTGCTGCTTCCAAGGGCTGGTCATTACGACAAATGGATGTTAAGAATGCCTTTTTACATGGGGATCTTAAGGAAGCAATTTATATGACTCCACCACTAGTGTTATTTTCTACACCCTCTTCTGATATTTGTAAACTAAAAAAGTCACTCTATGGTTTAAAACAGGCTCCGCGCGCTTGGTTTGATAAGTTTCAATCCACGCTTATTAGCTTCGCTTTTGTCCAAAGTCAATATGATTCCTCTTTGTTTCTTTGCAAGACTCCTAAAGGAATTGTTTTGCTCCTAGTATATGTTGATGATATCATTATTACAGGGACCGACCCTGAATTGATTTCTTAGCTTCAAGAACGCCTTCAAAGCTCTTTTCATATGATGGACCTAGGTCCTCTAAGCTATTTTTTAGGCCTTAAAGTGAACTCTACAGCGGTTGGTCTTTTCTTAAATCAGCATAAATACATTCAAGAGATAATTACATTGGCTAGTCTTCACGATGGTTGATCTGTTGATACACCTTAGAAGTGAATGTTAAATATCGTCATGATGAGGGCGATTTTTTACCCGATCCCTCGTTATATAGACGTTTAGTGGGGAGCTTGAATTATCTAACTATTACTCGGCCTAACATTTCTTTTTTTGTCCAACAAGTTAGTCAATTTATGCAGGCCCCTCGGCACCTTCACTTGGTTGTTGTTCGTCGCATTGTTCGCTATTTGCAAGACATTTCTACTCACAATTTTTCTTTCATGTGGATTCTCCTATTCACTTGGTTGCATTTAGTGATGCTGACTGGGCTGGTTGTTCTGATACTCAACATTCCATTACTGGCTGGTGCATGTTCCTTGGCAACTCTCTTGTCTCTTGGAAAAGCAAGAAGCAAGATTGGGTGTTGAAATTCTCCACTGAGTCTGAGTATCGTGCTGTGTCCTCTGCATGTTCTAAGATTGTTTGGCTTCGAGGACTATTGGGTGAGCTTGGGTTTCCTCAAATGGAACCTACTCCGCTTCATGAGGATAATACTAGTGCTATCCAAATTACAGCTAACCCAGTGTTTCACGAGTGCACCAAGCACATAGAAGTGGATTGTCATTCTATTCATGAAGCATATGATGCCCATGTCATTTCTCTACCTCAGATCATCACTGATCAACAGACCGCTGATGTATTTACTAAAGCCCTCTCACGACAATGACATCATTTTCTGGCTACGAAATTGATGCATTCTGATCATCCAGCATCAATTTGAGGGGGGATATCAATGGCAAAGGTTGTGGGCTGTCAATTGCTAAGATTATGGCAGAAATCACGGCTAAGATTTAAAGATCTAATTGATCATAATTTGTGTATTAGCTATATATATTCTTACCTAAAATAGATTAGTAGTAATTAGTGTAATTGCTGTAAATATTTTCTTGCCTAAAATAGGTTATATAACAATTCTTATTTAAAGGAAAGATCATCAAAGAAAGGGGGGAGACGTTTTCTCAAACTTTGTTAGACCGAATTCAAACAACTCTCGGTTTCGAGTTGAGGTGAACCCGAACCCGAGGTTATATGTGAAAATATCATTATTTTATTATTATATATCAACGTCAACCAGCTGCCCATCGAGCTCGATTTTGACTTTCTCCCTTTCCGCGCCTTTCGTGAAAATCATCTCCTCTCCTGTCGAAAATCATCGTCTCCTCTCCTGTCAAAAATCGCTGCCTTTAGTCATTCGCGATCGTCTTTCGAGTAAGAGTGTTAATGGTCATGGTCAACCCGTCAACCTCTCGTCCTACCCGTTTATAAATGAGTTAGGGTTAAGATTTTTGAATAAATGGGTTATGATCCGCTAACCCATTCAACCATTCAATTAAATAAACGGATTGGGGTTGAGGCATCGCAACCCGTCAATCCATCCAACCTGTTTATATAACCGGTTCAACCCGTATAACCCATTTAGATATAATATATTATATATATGTAAGATTTGAATTTTTTCTACCCTACGCCCCTACCCTTCCTACTCCCTTATCCTGCCCAACCACGTATGGTTAATGCTGGGTCCTTTCAGTCATGAGTCATAAGTCACAACGACACAACCTGAAGTCCGAAGGTCTTAGGTCATTCGAGAATCGAGATTCGACTTATTCCTGCACAGGCGCACGACGGACTAACATGAACTGAACTCCTTTTTATCTAAGGCTTTAGGGGAATTTAGTTCTTTAGCTCCAAAGTCTCTAATGAGTTGTAAATTACTTCCAAAGCACGTAGCATCTATACTTAAATTTCAAAAGGATCCTCTTAGAGCTCTTGAAATTTTCAATTCTGTAGCTAAAGAAGATGGATTCAAGCACACATTGTTCACCTACAAGTGCATGATTGAAAAACTTAGTTTTCAAGGTGAATTCGATGCCATGGAGAATGTCCTAGCTGACATGAGAATGCAGATTGACAATGGGTTGCTGGAAGGAGTTTACATCAGTGCTATGAGAAATTATGGAAGAAATGGTAAGATTCGAGAGGCTGTCAATGTGTTTGAGCGGATGGATTTTTTTGGCTGTGAGCCATCTATTAAATCTTTCAATGCTATCATGAACATTTTGGTTGAGTACAAGTATTTCGATCAAGCCCACCAAGTTTACTTGAGAATGCTACATAAAAGTATTGCCCCAGATGTCTACACCTTCACCATTAGGATAAAATCCTTTTGCAAGACAGGTCGACCTTATGCAGCTCTCAGGCTCTTAAGAAACATGAACGAGGACACAAAGTAAATGCAATTGCATATTGTATTGTCATTGGTGGCCTTTATGAAGAGAAGTATCAAGCTGAGGCATGCAATTTATTTAATGAGATGCTCGAGAATGATATGTCTCCTGATACAGCTATTTTTAATAAACTGATACACAACCTTTGTAAGAGAGGTGTGTTCAAGAAAGCTGTAGACTCTTCTGCAAGATGCTTAAAAGAGGTATATGCCCAAATCTTTATATTGTTAATATATTCTGTAGCATACCGGTTTGGAAAAGTGATCCCGGGTCGTGTATTTAATGTAATTTTCCAAGATTAATCACATATTTATGGTGAAATTAATTATTATAACTTCATAAAAATTTCATAATTCCACTTCCACTAGTCATGTTCCCATTATTACATCAAGGCACAAAGAAAAAGAAATTTTACAAGTCTATCATTCTCAATATATGCATTTAAAATAAATAAATAGAAATAATTATCCTTGAAAATCTCCTGTAAATCCCAAAACGCTAGTGTTCCACTTGATTTGGTACACCTGTAAAAATAATGGGTTAGTCTCATCATGACTAGCAAGTAGAAAATTATTTGAAAATGGATTATAGCCCAAATAAAACTTAATTAAATGATAAAATAATCATTTAATTTAATATCTTAAAATTTTGGCCTCAAATGCAAAATCAAACCCTTCCGTTGAGTCCAGAAGTATCAAAAATATAGAAATGGACTATTTGATTATTCAAATCGGAGTTCAAATGAAATAAATCGTAATAAAATGAAATGAACGGCCTACATTAAGCCACATCATCGTAGCCTTTACTACATGTGGGGCCCATCAGGGCTTATCTTGCTTAGCCTTTATTACTGTAATGGCCCACATATCAATTTTTCCAAAATTCCCTGGACATCAGAAGCATTAAAATTATTAAGTATATAAAAACTGTCAAAAGCAACAAAAAAAAATTCATTACAAAAAGGGAATTCTAATTCTCTTGTCGAATTTCCTCTCTGACGGAAATTCTGTGTGACGCAATTTGCCTTTGATAGTTTTTTTTTTTTTTTTTTTCAAATTTCGTGAACCCAGAAAGGACTTTACTAGCTGTCCCACTAAATAGAATTTACGCTTATAGATGCATATCAATATATATATTAATCCACATTATTAATATATGATTCTAATGTCCGTATATATATATTGCATATTAATCTTCATAAATGCATAAAAAAATGCATATCAGACAACAATATAAAACATGTATTTTAGGTATAGTTTAAGATATAATTTATCCACGTAATTTTATATCCTTAAGAATATAAAATTAAATTATACCAAATATATTATAAATATTATGAACAAGTAATTGAAATAATCTAATTAATTGCTCAAAAATAATTATAATAATAACAATCAATTTGGAAATTATTTTACAACTTCAAACAAAATACTACTTGCCTCACATAGCTTTCTGTCTTTTCACAATTCTATCTCCCAACCTTTCTTACGGATGCCTCCTTATACACATTCCCAAACCCCTTTTTATAAGAGGGTTCTTGTAGGTTTCCTAAAATTATAGGAAAGGTATAAAAGATAAAATTATCACTTTAACTTAAATTCAAATTAAAATCTTATCTTATCTAAATCTCATCTCATCTCATCTTATCCGGTGGAGAGATAGAGATAAAATTTGTTTTAAAATTAAATTCTATCTTAACCACCCTATCTAGGAGAGTTCTTATCTCATCCTATCTTATCCTGTGGAGTCCGCATGTCCGGGGAGGCAAAAGTGCAAAATTAATTTTTTTTTATATTTTACATATTCATTCAAGGCCTCTGCAAAAGGCTCAATGTATCAGAGGCTGTTCAGTTTTTGGATTGCATTGGAAGGGAGGGACTGTCTCCTAATGTTGTCACATATAATACACTTATCTGTGGCTTGTGCAAATGCTTTAAGGTTGAGGAGGCTGAGAGCTTTCTGCGTAAAATGGGGAATCAAGGTTGTGCTCCTGATGATTTCACCTATAACACAATTATAGACTGTTATTGCAAGATGGGTCTTGTCCAGGATGCTTGTAGAATACTAAGAGATGGCATTTTCAAGGGGTTTATACCTGATAATGTAACCTACTGCTCCCTAGTAAACGAATTGTGCCAAGAAGGTGATATAGATAGAGCCATGGATGTATTTAATGAAGCTGTGAGGAAGGGGTTGATGTTGGAATTTTCAAAATAAAACGCATTTGGCATTTCATGTGTTGGACGGTTTCCAATTGAAAGCTTCTGTGCGTTCGTCAACTTGAAAACGGTGGACAGTTTCTAATATCTGAAATTTATTCTGGAAATGTATAACGTTTGAAAACTGATGTTTTCCGGGCCTATATATCCATGACAAATTTGCTTGGAAAAACATGCACAATTTTTTTTTCCAACCATATTGTCTCCAACATTCTCCTGCTCTTTAGTTTTACCAAAGGAAGTTGTGAATTTTTTCCTTGTTTTCCAACTCTATTCAAAGCCTATTATTTTAATATAAAGTATTTGGAATCCAAAAGGGAGGCTGTTTCCATTCTAGATTAGGTTCTCTTTTTGTATCCTAGGGACAAATTGCTAGGACTCTAAATAGCTGTAAGGGTGCAAATATTGCATTAAGGAAAGTGATGAATGTAACACGCCTAGAGAAGTAACCTATTTTGATTTGCATAATTTCTACTTTCCTTAAAATTTCTTCTTTATTTCCAAGTCCGTGCCCCAACAAGCTTAAGGCAATATTTTTATTTTTTCATTTTCCTAAATGACCCCCCAATCTACCATTCCCTTTGCTAAGCCGATATCCCAAGGTTGGATGCCTGTGTTGGCACTAACTTCAAAATGTGGCAACAACAACTTTACCTCTACCTAACCCACATTGGAGTTGTCTACATTTTTACCAACTCGAAACTTGAAGAAACCACGGATGAGATGCTGCAACAGCAATGCAAAAGAATAAAGTGGGAGACGGACAACTACATCTGCAAAGGCCACATCGTTAAGTCTCTATCAAACTCTCTCTTTAACGCATACCAGAAGGTGGACATGACCAAAGAAATTTGAGATTCACTTCAGCACAAACACAACACTGATGATGCGAGTATTAAAAAATTTCTTGTAAGTGATTTTCTTGAATACACTATGACTAATGATAAGCCAATCCTTGATCAAGTTCATGAGATCCAGTATATCGTCAATTAACTTAAGTCTGAAGGCAATAAGATAGATGAGTCCATTCTTGTAAGTATTATTATTACAAAATTTCCATATAGTTGGAATAACCACCGCAAGAATTTGAAACAAATGAAAGGTCTTGTGAGTTTAGATGAACTTGCTCTTAACCTGCATACTGAGGAAAAATCTAGACAAATTGAAAAGAAAGACGAGCAAATTCAATTTAACGCTCATATGGTTGAATATCAAAATCGCATGACAATTAGCAATAATCAACCTTTTAGAAAATTTAACTTAAATACTGATAAAACTATTGATAAGAAGAAAAATGGACCTTGTTATTATTGCAAAAAGATGAGACATTTGAAAGGGATTATAGACTTCTCAAAAAAAAGAATAACACTCAAAAGGGGTCTCAGACACATTTAAGTGAAGAAAATTTTGTTGCTATGATTTCTAAAATTTGTGCTGTGAGTGATGATCAGACCTGGTGGTTTGATTCTGGGGCTACTAGGCATGTATACAAAGATAGGAATCAGTTTAAAACCTATGAATCTGGTAATAATGAAAATGATTTATTCATGGGTAACTCCTCTACCGCCAAAGTGGTAGGTTCAAGGACTATTACCTTGAAACTGACTTCTGGGAAATCACTCACCCTTACAAATATGTTTCATGTACCAAAAATTCACAAAAACCTAATCTCAGTTAGCCTTCTTAGCAAATATGATTTTAAATTGGTATTTGAGTCAGATCAAATTATTATTACAAAAGGAGGTATTTTTATTAGGAAGAGTTATGTTGTAAACGGCATGTTTCACCTAAACATGAATAATGGATCATCTTCTTCTGCTTATATTGTTGATTCATTTTCTTTATGGCATGATAGACTAGGTCATGTTAATTTTAGAAGTATGGACACTATGATGAAATTAGGATTAATTCTTAGATCACCAAATGAATCAACTAATAAATATAAAGTGTGTGTTCAAACTAAAATTACTAAAAAGTCATTTTAAAAAGTAGAAAGAAATTCAGAATTATCAGGTTTAATTCATTCTGATATATGTGATATGGAAAATATCCTAACAAGAGGTCATAAAAGATACTTTATAACATTTATAGATGATTTAAGTAAATATACTTATATTTATTTGCTAAGAACTAAAGATGAAGCTTTAGAAAAATTTAAATCTTATAAGGTTAAAGTTGAAAATTAACTTGGTAAAACTATTAAAACTCTAAAATCAGATAGATGTGGTGAATATTTATCAAATGAATTTAATGATTTTTGTGAAAATGTTAACATAATTCACCAAGTAACAACCCCATGTACACCTCAACAGAATGGAACGGCAGAAAGGAAAAGTAGAACATTGGTTGAAATAGTAAATTCAATGTTAATAAATACAGATCTAAGTATAAGTTGGTGGGGTGAAGCTTTATTAACGCTTGTCACATTCTTAACAGAATTTCGCATAAGAAAACTAAATTCAGTACTCATGAATTATGAAAAAATAAGACACCTAATCTTAAATATTTTAGAGTTTGGGGTTGTAGAGCCTTAGTAAGATTACTTAATCCTAAAAGACCTAAATTAGGACAAAGAGGAATAGAATGCATATTTTTAGGGTAAGCAATAAATAGTAAAGCCTATAGATTTGATGTTGGAATTTTCAAAATAAAACGCATTTGGCATTTCATGCGTTGGACGGTTTCCAATTGAAAGCTTCTATGCGTTTGTCAAATTGAAAACGGTGGACAGTTTATGAGCGTTGGACGGTTTCTAATATCTGAAATTTATTTTGGAAATGTATAACGTTTGAAAACTGATGTTTTCCAGGCCTATATATACATGACAAGTTTGCTTGGAAAAACATGCACAAATTTTTTTCAACCATATTGTCTCCAACATTCTCTTTCTCTTTAGTTTTACTAAAAGAAGTTGTGAATTTTCTCTTTATTTTCCAACTCCATTCAAAGCCTGTTGTTTTAATATAAAGCGTTTGGAATCTAGAATGGAGACTGTTTCCATTCTAGATTAGGTTATCTCTTTGTATCTTGGGGGCAAATTGCTATAACTCTAAACAGTTGTAAGGGTGTAAATATTGCCTTAAGGAAAGTGACGAATGTAACACGCCTGGAGGAGTAACCTATTTTGATTTGCATAATTTCCACTTTCCTTAAAATTTCCTCTTTATTTCCAAATCCGTGCCCCAACAATTGAAACCCAATATTCTTATCTACAATTCTCTAGTCAAGGGATTGTCTCAATAGGGCTTTCTTGTTCAGGCCCTAAAACTGATGAATGAGATGTTAGAGAATGGTTGCAGTCCCAACATTTGGACATATAATATAATTATAAATGGCCTATGTAAAAAAGGTTATGTTTCTGAGGCCAATAGTCTCATGAATGACTCCATGATCTAGGGTTACCTGCTTGACATTTTTACTTTTAATACACTGATAGATGGCTACTGTAAGCAATTGAAATTGGATAGCGCAATGAAAGTTATTGAAAGGATGTGGACTCATGGAGTTACTCCTGATGTGATAACCTATAACTTTGTATTGAATGGCCTATGCAAAGTTGAGAAGACTGCTGAAGTTTAGGAAATATTCAAGGAGATGGAGGACAAGGGCTGCATTCCTAATGTTATCACTTGTAACATTCTGATAGAGAACTTCTGCAAGGCACACAGAGTTGATGAAGCTTCTAACTTGCTAACAAAGATGGCTGACTGGGGATTGACTCCAGATGTGGTCAACATTAGCACATTGATTCACGGATTTTGTGAGAATGGTGATCTTAAGGGAGCCTACCAGTTGTTTAGAAGAATGAATCAAGAAAGCATGACACCAACAGTTGCAACTTATAATATAATGTTGAATGCATTTGTTGAGAAATCGAATGTTCATATGGGAGAGGAAATTTTTCAGGAAATGATCAATATAGGCTCCTCTCCTGATGCTTTCACTTATCACATCCTGATTGAAGGTTTTTGTACCACTGGAGATCTTGATCGTGCATACACATTACTTACAGATTCAATTGATATGAAATTTGTTCCTTCTATGATGACATTTGGGCGGTTACTTAATTGTCTCTGTGGAAACCATAGAGTGAATGAGGCTGTTGGTATTGTTCACATCATGTTGAGCAATGGTGTGGTCCCTGAGGTGGTTAACACAATCTTCAGTGCGGATAAGAAGGAGATAGCTGCACCAAAGATCCTTGTGGAAGAATTGTTAAAGAAAGGTCATATAATTTATTGCACATATGAACTTCTTTATGATGGGATTTGAGATAAGAGACTAGTAAAGAAAAGGAATCGCCTGAAGTGCTCTTAGCACTTGTGTAGTTGGGCAGATGAGGTTGTTGCCCCTTATATTTGGTATAGCAGAAAGATGGGTTGCTACTATCCATCCAAAGAGGCTGCTAGTGGGTGATCCACTCATTTTCTCATCTTAAAGGAACAATCCAGAGGTAGCTTTCTTTACATTGATTTTTCTTTTATTGTTTTGGATTTTCCTTGGGCTTATCTTAGGGTGCCATTCTTTCCTTGACATAGTGCTGTATTGTGGAATTATGTGTCTTTTCTTGTACAAGTGTTCTAGGTTTGCCTAAATTTTTTTTTGCATAGTTTCTTCTTTTTTTTGTTTTCTTGTGCTTTTAAAGGTCAAAAGTCTCAAGTGTCCATAATTGCAAAGTCAGTTATCATGATCAACATGGTCTTTTTGCAGTTTTTCCTTATTTTTCCAAATGATTGTTGTGGTTTGGCGCTTGTTGTGGAAGCTAGTTTGAAGTACTCTTGGGGGTTGGGATTACTATGGCATATTTATGCTTACAGTACAGTTCCATTGCCTTATTACATCACAGAGATGCGTTTTAAAACAGAACTACATGTCCCATTTTGTCATGCGTTGCTTTGCTTTGTATTTATCTCAACAGCCAATAAAACATCTTCCTGGTGTGCTCTTACTACTAAGTTCTTAATTTACAGTT
>JAXCLR010000092.1:49379080-49422862 GCA_035584095.1 Annona squamosa
GGGTTGTGTGTCTCCAGATTTGTAAGAATGTCTCAGAACTTCAGTGTAATATGTGTTGAGATGAATGTAAAAATATAACAATAAAAAAAAAAATTGTGCCAGAATTATAAAAAATAACAAAAAAAAGGGGCAAAAAACCCTAGCACGGTAAATGGCTGCTTAAACTACCTGCCTTCATTCCAGCAGCACCTTCTCTTTAGAAATTTTTTTTTTTCAAAAAAAGTATTAAATTCCTAATCAAAGATTACTCTAATAATCAAGAAAAAACACAAAAGCGGCGTAAAGAAGGCGGCTTTTTCTTTCCCAAGCCGCATTGCGTTTGCACCGCGTCCTACAGTGAGATTGGTATGAGGATGGCT
Organism: Annona squamosa; assembly: GCA_035584095.1. NCBI lineage: Eukaryota > Viridiplantae > Streptophyta > Magnoliopsida > Magnoliales > Annonaceae > Annona > Annona squamosa. The sequence continues at coordinate 49,379,440 of JAXCLR010000092.1, forward strand.
GGAAGAGGAGGGGAGGAGGGAAGATAAAAGAAAAGGGAGGAAAACCAGCTAATTTTTCTTTCTCAGGCATTCCTTACTCGATTTCTCATTAATTCAGGCTAAGGTATGCAGTGCATATTCAAACCCAACTTCTTATTCCTCTTCATATTCTTGCATGCCTCGTGGTTTTTGCATTAGGAAGGAAAACAACAAGTTTTCAAGCGTAATTTCTGGGCTTTGAAAAGTTTCTGTTTCAAACCAATAATCGAAATGTTGCCGATAAAAAAATCGATCTCTCGAATTGGTTGCAGATTGGAGGATGGATTTTCGACGATGACATCGACATGTATCCGAGAAAGACACGTGGGCAGTTCATAAGAAAAGTTGGCGTGTTGATTAAGGGCTTTATGTTTTAACAGATTTTTTTAATTAAGGGATGTGTAAGAGAAATACGGTAATAGTTTGAAACCAGCTTTCTACGATCCTGATTTTTTGGAAGAAGCGAGCTGTTTTCAGCAATCGGTGGGTGTCTGAACTTCTGCTGTTTGGTGAGAACAATTCATAGCTCTAGGAAATTGGTTCTGTCCTCCGCCTGAGTCGGTTGCCTTGACATTGAAGTCTTTTGTATTGTAATCTCCAGATGAGAATATGGGTTTTGCAGAAAATTGATTATTTCTACTCAAGGTGTTTTGGTTGGGTTATTGAATCAAGAAAGTACTGATGACCATTTTCAACTTCATCTAGTTCGTGGTCCTTTTTCTACTACATATTGGAGGTTGCTTGCTTGCTTGCTTTGTGGGACTCGTTGCCATGACAGAAAGAGTTAAGCAAGCATCAATTTATGATACCAGGAAGACCATTTTCTGCATATCCTCTGCGTCAATCTTCATCTTGGTCATCTCCTGTTTCTTCCTGCTGATGTCTAGCAATAGTTCCTTGCTACCTGAATCTGTTCTTATGCTGATGCTTGTCAATAACACACAAGTCTTCAAGAGCAGTGGCAAGCCTGGTGGTGCTACACTTCCTCAAAACTCTTCTCCAGATAGACCCGTGTTACAGTCTCCATCCTATCATGGTTCCAGCACGAACAAGATGGTTAACATTTTAGAAAATGAGAGCAGGCGGGCATGTGACGCTGACCGGGCATTGCTTAAGGTTTTCATGTATGACTTGCCCCCAGAATTCCATTTTGGCCTGTTGGGTTGGAAAGATAAAGATGGTAGAACATGGCCAGATGTCAGTAGTACTGACAGTATCCCTAACTACCCTGGTGGGTTGAATTTGCAGCACAGTACAGAGTATTGGCTTACATTGGATCTCCTGTCCTCATCTGCTTCAGGAGTTGCCAGGCCTTGCACAGCGGTCAGAGTACAGAATTCGAGTGAGGCAGATATACTGTTTGTGCCATTCTTCTCATCCCTGAGTTACAACAGGTTTTCTAAATTGCAGGGGAAGGAAAAAGTCAGCAAGAACAAAATGTTGCAAGACAAACTAATTAAGTTCCTGTTGAACAGGGAGGAGTGGAAGAGGTGGGGTGGAAGAGATCATCTGATTGTAGCTCACCATCCAAACAGTATGTTGGATGCAAGGAAGAAGCTTGGGCCTGCTATGTTTGTGCTTGCTGATTTCGGAAGATACCCAATTGAAATAGCCAATCTTAAGAAGGACTTAATTGCTCCTTACAGGCATGTTGTTCGGACAGTTGGGAAAGACTCAGCTTCATTTGAAGAACGGCCAATCTTGTTGTATTTTCAAGGGGCAATCTACAGGAAGGATGTAAGTGGCTTCCATTTTATTGTTTTTCATTTCCCACCTGATGTTTGAACTTGCTACATTGTGGTAACTTTAGCCATCTGGAACTATATTTTTACAGGATGAATTCCACTCTAGCGTTCAAAGTGTATTCTTTGAGCTACTTGTGCCCTTCAGTGAAATTGTGTCCTGTAATTCGTTATTCTATCATTCAAAGGCTTTATCGAATGTCTTTGTTAGTTTCATTTACTTATTTGTTTGGGGATGAATTCTACTCTAATGTTTAAAGTGTATTCTTTGAGTGACTTGTGCACTTCAGTGAAATTTTGTCCTGTAATTTGTTTTTCAATCATTCAAAGGCTTTATCAAATGTTTTCCTTATTTCCATTTACTTATTTGTTTAGGCTTCTTTTTCTTTTTAACTGCAAGTACCTGGTTCTTTATTTTTCTTTCTCTATAGCTAAAATACTAAATTTGATTCAGGGTGGGGTCATCCGTCAAGAGCTCTACTATCTTCTCAAAGATGAGAAAGATGTGCACTTCGCTTTTGGAAGTGCACAGGGAAATGGGATTAACAAGGCAAGTCAGGGAATGAGATCGTCAAGATTTTGTCTGAACATTGCAGGAGACACCCCCTCCTCAAACCGTCTTTTTGATGCCATTGCAAGCCACTGCATTCCTGTGATTATCAGTGACGAAATTGAACTTCCTTTTGAAGATGTCTTGGATTATTCCAAATTCTGCATCTTTTTGCGTGCCTCAGATGCTGTCAAGAGGGGCTTTCTTTTGAATCTGCTTAGGGGAATCGAGCACGATGAATGGACCAGAATGTGGGAACAACTAAAAAAAGTCGTTCATCACTTTGAGTATCAGTACCCTTCACAAAGAGGTGACAGTGTGCAGATGATTTGGGAGGCCGTTGCGCGGAAAATTTCAACCATTCGGTTGAAGTTTCACAGGGAGAACAGATACCATCAGCTCCAACAGAAGCACAATTAGGATGAAGTTCAGGAGAGAATCAGCATAGTCTTTATCTGACTTGATTGCGACCTCTCTCACCTTGACAAGTGGGAGAATTCATCACAGAGAACTGGCATTAATGAATCAAGCTTGGATCTCTCTATCAAACGACTGTGTGCAACCCCAAGATGGCTGCGTTGATTGATTAAAATTTTAAATCGCTTCAGACTGGTGTTGGTAGCATGTTAAACACTTTTTTGAAAACCTGAAAGCTGTTTTTCCGTCGCAGTAACCAAATGGAAATTGCGCATCTTGCAGACTTGCACACCAGAGGAGGGGCATTGTCGGATTCTGCGGAGGAAACTACTGTATTCTTGAATGCTGAAACTCTTGTATTCATTTTTTATTTATAATAGAAAAATGATTTAGTGCGTTCTGGTGTCAATTTGGAGGTGTCTTTTCTCTATTTTCAGATGTGGTGCACGAAATTGGGTCTGAAAGAATTCCTGTGAATATAATAAAAGTAGTGTGCTCAACAGAGACTAGGATGCCCTTTTCACCGAATGCCATGCCCCCACCATCGTAATTTCCCTTGTGGGATCCACCATTTTTCTATGAGTTGCTTTTCAGGCCCCTACGAACCAAAATCAATGAGGTGTAAACTCCATTAACAAAGCATTCCATTCTCAACTTCCATAGTTCCCCACATGGTAAACAACGTTAGAAGCAGCTCTAATTAGAAGGTTAATTACCTTCCAATGGTTCATCAGGAACTGCAGATTTAGAATGTTGAAATCATTTTAAGAAATCGGTTGAGTGCAGTTGGTTGCACCAGAAACTGAATTTCTGCTCTTAGGAAGTTTGATTTGGCCCAATGTATCCCAGAGCAACCAAGCATGCCCTCTTAGATGGTTTATTGATGAACATAAAAGGTGATAAACAAATGTGTTCCACTGAAAATGCACAGAATAAAACCCAAGGAGAAGGAACAAAATTTTGTAAGGAAAGAAATATTGAGCCTTTTGTAATCTATAAAAAAACTGGGCTTTGAAAATTGAAAAAAAAGTTGCCAACAGAATGCAGAATCGTGTCTCCCAAATTTCTAATATACATTAGACTGAAACATTTAGAAACTGGTAAAATGCCCAAAGAATTTCACTAACATGTGTAAGAACTAAAAGATACACCCAATATGCGGAAGGTAAAACAGCCAATCGAAAATCCTATGGCAGCCGGCCAACATTAAGCCCCCATCTCCTTCTCTCTCCTTCTGGGGTTGTGAGAAACCCAATTACAGCACATATGCTAGATAACTCGATGGATTAAAGCTCATTCATTTAAAAGCTCTGTACATCTCCCTCTGTAGCCAAAACCTTTTTTGGTATTGAATAGAATAGTGAAACCCGCCAACCCAAATGAGAACAAAAGGAAAGAAGTTGAGGAGGAAAGAAAAACCTTCTAAAGAAATAGATTAAACCTCTTAAATTTTGCTCAAGACTCTTTTTTTCTTTTTGGTTTCTCACCTTTGGTTGCCCTTCGTCAGGAATACTAACAAGCTGTTGTTTTTGATCAACTTCTTTGCTGTTGCTGCAGCAGCAAGAAACAGAGGAGGAGATCAGCATCTGTTGTGAATGGGGTCAGATCCTTTGCGAACCGTTCTTTTGCTTGATTGATTAGGATCCAATGGAGGCGTCACAGCTGCTGTGTTCTTCTGGGTGTTCAGGTCCTCCACGACAGCAGCCTCAAGAACACGTAGTTTCTCCCTGACTGCTGCATGTTCTTGGCTTCCTCGGAGGACAAGGTCTGCACTGCTGAGGCCTGAGACTTTTTCTAGTCGAACAGCTACAAACCCGACACAGACGAGAATAATAAGAACCTTGAAGCTGCAGAAACCCATATTCTTTCTTCACTCGCGAAGCCTAGAATGTAGGCACTCTTCTGACAGTAACAGAAGTAGGCCAAGAGACACTGATTCTTCCTCTTCTTATGGCCTCGTTCCAGTAAGCATAAGCCTACCTCTCTATCTGTTGTGAATTCGGGTCTTAAAGGCGCAGAGCCCAAGGTCCCAAAACTCCTAAAGAAGTTAGATTCACTTCAATCATATGCCTGCAATCCAAGCTATTTAAGGCTGTTTTAGAAGGTTCTGACAAGCTTGAATAAAGAGATTTGGAACCCCCCCACCCTTGAGAAGCTAGGCATCTTTTCATTTGTTCCATCCATCTCTTATCATTAGCTTTGCTTTTGTCTGCTAAGCATGGGCCCCTCTTGAACTTATGATGGGCTGCCACGTCATTCGACTGCGGTGACATGTGCTGGATGGGGATTCGGCTCGGCTAAAATGCATTTCATCATTGTGTATGTTCTTTTGTTCCTCCGATCCAGGCAAGTTTTGGAATTGCACAACACATAAAACGAGCTACCAAACAACTAATAACAAAGGCAATGAAAGGCCAGAGCAGCTTAATTCACTAAAATATGCTCTTCCAGCTTCATGGGAAAAGAATCAGTGCCTGGTTCTCAAACCTCAAATTTTATGCTCTGTTCCTCCAACCTATAAACATAGCTTTAGATCTTTGCATTATCAGAGACAACCAGAGAATTGTCATTCATTGGACAAATCATGATATTGCTCATTTCAACCAGTGCCCGGTAGTAAACAGAGATAGATGAGGTATTGATGTAGATCATCTATTTTATCGTCCACTTTGATAGATGGACACACAATATCAAACACAAGGCCCACCTGACTACTCTAGCACCTATTTCTTCTTGCAGTTCATGTATCATTTTCCATTAATGTCTATCTCAAGGGCATATTTGTAGGGGTTTTTTTTTTTTTTTTTTGCGGGGGGGGGGGGGTCGTCCATTCAGGCATGCTTTCAAGAGAAGGTGGATCTGGTAACAGACATCACCAGAGGTATGCTGCCATTGGCGTTAGATACGAATGTCGGACACCAAAAGCAGGGTCCTGAGGGAATTTTGATAGTCTTGTTGTGGAGGAGGCTTGATAATCAGGCACTCGGAAACGTTTCAGTATATAAACGTTTGAAGGGTCTAAACTATAAAAAGCTGCACATTCTCCTGCTATATGACATTTAGTTGCTTAATAATTCTATTTTAATCACTTCATATCTTTCCATCTATATAAAAAATAAAAAAATAAAAAAACCCATCATAATATTTATTCATTTTATGCCTGACACAAATCCCACTTCTGAAATTAACTCATTTTTAAGCTTTTTTTAATAAAAAAATTCCTATCTTTATACATAGCTTCAATAAAATTAAAACCTATCTAAGCAAGAAAGTATCATTGCCCAGTTTGTAGTAGAAGATTAACATTGTAGACCAATTTCAGCACACTACAACAAATTTTGTTTGATGGAGTTAATTTTTTAGTCGCAGACAACATATATTTGAATGTGTTAGATGTATTTTGGCTAAAAATGATTCTTTATCTACAAATAATTAGCTGCGGTCACGTTGTGGCATTGGTTAAATGTATCCATTTTTTTATACCAAATTCAGTCAAAAGTAATATTTAATACAAAAAACTTTGGGTACAAATGATCTCATGAGCCCAGTAATCCGCTCTGGTTAGGCGTGACACCAATCCCAATCTCTAATTGTGAGAGACCCAAGTTCTTCGAATAAGAAAAGGGGTTATTTTATTTTTTTGTTGGTTTGTTTTTTATATCTTCAAAATTGCTGAATTCCCCTTCGCTGGTGATTAATTTCTACCGATCGTCCTCGGCATGCAAGTTTCAAGACTATAATAAAAAAAGTAGCAATGTAGTAGCATGGCTGATGAGGAGAGGCTGGCTAGGCTATAGCCAGAGCCGAAGCCAAAGACATGAGCTAGAAAGCAATGAATGGGGTGAGGTTGCTACTGTTTGAAGCAAGCAAGGGATTAAAGTAGAGATGAGGGAGTGTAGGGAATTAGAATAAAAACTCCAACCAAAACCAAGCACTAGCTTTATGCCATTCTATGATACTCTTTCTCTTGCTTTAGAATTCACCTTTCAACTCCAAGGAGCTGAAGCTCTCTATTCCATGCAACTAAAACACCCACACTCCTTAGTTTCTCGTGCAAATCTGTGCCCTCTTTATGCTTTTCTTTGCTCCTCTTGCATTCCTCTTTCCCTTTGATTGCTGAGTCCCAAGCCCACCCCTACCCCGCGTTCAAAGTTCCAAAGAAATCCAACCTCAAAGCTTCTCCGTCTCTCACTATCTAACTACCCATTTCTCTCTTTTTCTTATTGTTCTCGTCTCTCTATGCATGACCAAGTCCCAGCCCCCTTTATTTTCCGTTTTGAAACAGAAAATTCGAAAAACCAAAAAAACCCATAACAAACAGGCATGGAAAGAGGAAAAAAAAAAAAAGAAAAAGAAATTACTCTCATATCATCATTTCAAAGATCTGAACCATACATCGCTGGAACTGATTATTAATTTTGGCATATCTGGATCACGATCAGGTCAGCATTAATCACATGCCCACTGCCAGCAAACTGTGAAAGAATGAAATTATCAGAATGTCTTGATTGAAGATATATACAAGCCATCTAGAGAATGGGTGTGATTATCTTTCCTCAGCTTTTTCATTTTCTTCTAGTTCGAATATCTCTACTTTGTTTATTTGATCGAGATTTATCACATATGCTTCCGCAACAACTGGTATCAAATGGAATCGGACACAAACAATGTACAGTAACACAGGTCTTACATATTCTCACGAAATTACGCATGTGGCAGGTGCGAAAGTTGGGTTGGGAATAATCCTGCTCACAGTCACGATCATAGCTTTACTTGGCGGCTGTTGATTCTGCAATAATAATATATATTTTTATAAAAAAAATCACCTGCAGTTGCTTTTTCAAATCCGAGGGATAGAATTCTTCATGGATTTTAGGAGAGGTTGGAAGAGAATATATGGAGACTGGTCGTGGTCCAATCCAGTAGAAGCCACCTAGATTTTTTTTGGTATTAGTAGTGGGGGGCCTTTGCTTTTTCCCCTTTTATTTAAAAGCAAAAGAGCAACTGCACTCCGCTCTGTAGTCTTGTTTCTCCACTGTCACAGTTCTTCTCCACCCCCTCAAGTATATACTATCCATGCATAGGGTAAGAATTGGGACGAATTGACCCGTAACCCGATTGGTTTTTGATCGGGTAAAATTAATTTTTTTTAAACCGGGTAAATAGATAAGCTAGAAATTTTGATCCAAATTCAAAAATAAAGTTGGGATGGATCGCATGTCCTGACTGGAAAAGTTTCAACCTACTTACTGATTTATTAAAAATTATAGGCCAATGTTTAATTCCTATTACTATTTTCTTTCAAAAATTTTATATTTTTTATAATTAACTATATCAACAATTAAAGCATCCATTTATTCAAAATACAATATAAGAATCAATAATAGAAATTTACATATAACTCTTATGCATAATTATATATTGTTATACTATACTTTCTTATATTTTGTTTTAATGATGATGTATTTTTTAATAATTATTAAAATATAGAAGTATATAACATTTAAATTTAGCAGAGATGTATCTTCATGTTTAATAGGCATATAAATTCTTAAAATCATCTTCTTATCCACATTTTTTTACTCGACACGCTGTCCTAAAACTGATTTGATATCAACCCAAAGTTCGTTTTAAGACTTATTGAGGTTTAAATCGACCTTGTTTGAACTCGGTATAAAACTAGGATCAAATAAAATTTTTTAAAAATAAGTACAGGATTAGGCACGCCATAACCTAATACGGCCTGCCCCGATTCTCACCTTTACCTCTACCTATGCATATTAATAACCCAATACAGGCAGAAAGGGAAAGAGAATATGATAAATGAGATGAGAATGCAATGATGTGCAATGAAAATACAAAAATTGTATTAGAAATTCAAAAACTGACTTAGAGAATAGGAAATCCCATCCTATAGACATCCCATTCAAAGATCTAGGATCTTTTCGAATACCCCTCGTGTTAATTTGCCCAATATTGTAACTATATCCGTTGATTTGCAAAAAATTTAAAAAAACACCCTCAAATTGACATAAATTGCAAATATGCTCATGCTAAAAATAACTGTAGTACTCATCGCATGCGTATGTTGTGAACAACATCTGTTACAAATCATCCTTTTGCCAATGATTCTTTTGACAACCCTTGCAGTCTTATGCTCAACATCTGTCACAAATCAACCATGACCAAGTTGGGCATATTCGCAGGATCCAAAGTTACAGAAATTCTTGAACAAATTAAACAAGATGAAACTCTATTTGAGGCAAGAGCATATTTACATTGTGTGTCGAACTGTTTAGCTACGTATATTTACAATTTTTATAAACTAGTGGGAATATTGTTTAAACTATATGGGGTTGGTTCGAGTAATTATGTGGGTATGTAGGCATATTTGCCTATGCCTTTTAACTTTAGGTGCCCAAGTGTCTGTAATATGACAGCTGAGCTCAACTTGGTTAGGAATATCTAAAAGAGTACAAACGTTGAGGAATGCAATCAATCCTTGGATCTTTTGCCTCGTGCAAAAAACGCATTCTTGGGAGGTTCTCTTAACAGTTAAGCAACCTTCATATGTCCATGCATAGCTTCATCTTAATTTGTGGGCTACCACAATACAAGTTATTATAAGTAGCCACCTTTTAGCATCCAAATTTTCAAGTTTACTATTTTTTTATTATTATTGGTATTTGTATAACGTGATATCTGATATTAATATCATGCTCATTCACAAGGAAACAACAAGCTCGTATTTATCTTTAAAAAAAGACAACAAGCTCTCACTTTATTCTCAAGGAAGATTAGACTCCCACCACCATTTTTACCTCACTTGGGATTCGAACTCATGCCGTCGTTGTCCACGCAATTTTCAATTTTACTTGCATTTGACTATAAATAGACAAATTTCAATATTACTTGTAACTCAAATAACTAATATTCTATATGGCTAAAAACAAATGAGTACAATTATTACTATATTTGGTTTCAAGCAATATTAAATTGACTGCATTTAACTACATGCAAGCGCCCTTAGTCAAGTATTTTGCAGCCGTATGGATAATGATTCGCACTTTAAAAATATTTTGAATCCCTAGTTACCCGTATTTGCACCCTTAGTTACTATTAAACGCATGCAAGTCCCATGCCTACCCTTTAGTTTTCAATCTTTAAATATATTTTTGAAAGGATTTTAAATTCAAACCATTTATCACATTTGATATATCTTATTTTATCATGCTACTAAAAATAAATTTCATTGAAAGTGCAAAAAAAAAAAAAAAAAATTCACTCTGAAGACTGGATAGCAAGTAGTTGACATCACTGCCCCTTTATAAGTGTGGACCTGTGTATTGGTTACGGGTTTCGCACCCGGACGGCAGTGTTAGCCTCCATTTGAATTTGAAAGAAGGGCAAATTCCATATATCTATACAAAATTTACCTCTAATTTCATTTATACTCATGAATTTTCAAAAATTTCTCTCATACTCATGAATTTTCATCATAATTCGATTTATACCCACACCGTTAGGAATCTGTTAAATAGGCTGTTAGCCTCCTTGTAAAATGATAAATATTTCCAAGTTTTAATGTAATTAAAGGTTGTTTTAATTAAAAATAAATTTTTGTTTTAAACAATATATGATTTTATAATTATAGAATTACTTAAAATTCATTATAATACGAAATTTTTACTATAAAATCATAATTAAGGATAGACATATTTGTTATTTTTTAAAGAGTTAACAGTCTCTTTAACAGATCCTTAATGACATTATTATAAATGGAATTATGATGAAAATTTACGAGCATGAGAAAAAATTTTGAAAATTCATCGGTATAAGTGAAATTAGGTGTGTAAGATTCGAGAGTATATAAGGAATTCGCCCAAAAAATAAATAAATTCATTGAAAATTTTTATCTTAAAAACTAATATCTTTTAAGAGTGAATATATAATTATTAAAAAACCTGAAAAATGTATAGTACACATATAGTACATAAAAATTTGTAATACATATAATTTTTTGGATTCATAAATAAATAAACATGATAAATAGTTAAATTTTTAAAGAAAAATTAAAATAAAAAATCAAAGCTAAGCTTGGAAGCTTCCACATTTATGTACGTATTGAATCATTTCCTAGTAAGTATTTATGACCAAATTAATATTTACCACAAAAAAATTTATTTTATGTAACCAATTCTTTAGTGATGTATATTATATTTTTTTTTATTACATTAGATATATTTTAGCTACAATACATTATTAAGTTGCAAATACTTCACTGCTTTTAACTGTGACATTAGGTTAAATGCAACTAAGAGTGTACCTCAGATCGGATTATACTGGATTTAGGTAAACTTAAACCCTAAGCCTATCAAGTTTAAATGAACCCAAATCCATAGCCTAATATTAGAATATAGATTTGGGTCCAGTTTAGACTAGGTTCGAGTTGATTTCACATCAAAATTCAGTACTTTCAAACTGATAGAAGTTGAAAATATTGATAGAAATAACGAACTTTTTTAACATTGTTGCATTTGCCCCTCAACTAAAGGTGTATTGAGCAAGTAATAAAACTTTTGAATGTAAATATTTTATTGTAAAATATTTGAAAATATGAGAAAATAATGTGATACGATATGAATAATGATAAGAAATAAAAAGAATAAACTTAAAATAGATACGTCAGTTGTAAAGGTAATTCTATTTAAAAAATACTTGAAAAGTAGAATAGTTGTAAAAGAAGATATTAAAAATAAGTAAAAAAATAAAGTAATTATGAAAAATAAAAAGTTTTACTTAAAAAAGTTTATTGGGTAAAAAAGCAGCCTCTAATTCTAAAATATACTTTTAATGATGACAACTTATTTATTCATAATTTACACGTGACTATATTTATATGATTTATAATATCTTTGATTTTGATGAAAGTTAATCTTATAATTAAAAAATAATTCTAAGTAGAATGAACATAATGAATTTACCATTAATAATTAAAATAAGAAAAATAAATGAGATTATATGAAATCACTAAATAAAGTTTAATAAAATGAAACTTATATATCTCATAGTTAATTTTTATATGTACAATAATCTTAAAGATTTATTATTGCAATTATTTACAAATAAAATTAATGTAAATGTAATATACTCAACTTTTATGAAGAAATATAGATCACATTTAGGTTTTAAAATAATAATTAGGTTATGATTACACAGAATAACTTTTATTATAGTTATAGTTAAAATGCTTAATACATAAATAAATATCAATATTTTAATAAAGTACGAGAATATCGGTTTCAGATCGGGTTATGTTTTAGTACTAGGCTGATGTAAACCTAGTATTGGTTTCGAGTTCTCCTAAGTTGAGTTGAAACTGAGCCTAATTTGAAAAAAAAAATTCAAAAAAAAAAAATCAAAACATGGTTTTGAAACAGGGTCAAGTCAGGTAGGTTCGGATCGACTCAGTACCAAATTGCACCCCTAAATTCAACGAACCTAATATTAGGTGCGGTTATTAAAAGCTAGCAATATTTGATTAATATAGGTTTTAGTTGCATTTGGTATCAAATGGAGACTAACTTAAAATTCGTAATTGATTTTATGCACTTGGGTGTCCTAAGCTTCTATGTACTCAAATTACAACAATGCCACTAATTTTAAATAATCAGAAAAAAAATGGTAAAATTTAATACACATGTTAAACACAGTTACATTAACAATTGCATAAAAAAATTTTAAAAATATAAAAGAATGCAGTATTGCACTCATGTGCACCGAAAGTTAGCGCACTTGAGTGCACTAGACAATGACCCATTAAACTTTGGCTACAAAAAGATGATCATAAATAATGAAATTTGTGGCAATGATATATGCAAGCAATTTTAACTTATATGCCGCCAGAAAAAAGGCTAGATTTATTAGCATTTGTTGTGATGGGCTAGATACTTACCTTAAATTATCGCAAGTAAGAAAACCACAGTAAGCCAAAGCCTGGCACAGCTGTTGCTCAGTCTGGCCTCGGTGCTCCTCGGTCCCAAGTTCAATATCGGGAAAGCAATTGTCTCATATTTACTCGTTAAAAAAGTTGTTCTGCATGTATATATTTTATATATGTCGCAAAAATGAAAAAAATTAGTTAAGATGATCAATTGAATTGTAAGTTTCCTACCATAAAAATAAAAATAAAAAATCTGGCGTAACAATTAAGAAAAACATAGTAACCGAGTCTGTGGCCTGGTGGTTCAGCACATGGGCGCAAATTGACTGCTGGCTCATGCCCGAAAAGTCTCCACATTTTTTATTGTAGGATTTATTAAAATTTTCTCCTTAGGTAGGGTATTTATTTTTACAAAAAATTTCTCTACAATGCGGAGGTATTTATAGAAGAGAAATGATCCTATCAACTCAGGCTAAATAAATATCTCAGTATAAAAGTCCATCTATTATATAAAAATTGAATTTATTTGATTATAATATCAAATGTCTCAATGTATATATACTAATTGAAAAAAGAAAACAGAAAACTGCAGTAACCTTTCAATATTCATGTGCGGAATACTACAACAATAGATTAACATAGTAATATCACAAGAGAGAATTATTACTCCATGCAAATAATGTACATACGGTAAATGAATTTCAATAGTTATTTTTAGCAGTTAGCACCATTTTTTTATTACATTGGATTAGTTAGCATCACTTTTTTAACCAATATTAGAAGATCTATAGAGTTTTTTTTTAATAAAAGGATATACTCTATCTCTACTCCCTTTCGATTTGAAAGGGTATAGGGATGGAGAAATCCAAGCAATTCATTGCTAAAAAATTATCTGTACAAATTTTTCCAATAACAGTATGGGGTGGGATACCCCACCAAGACATATGGTCCAAAAGAGATACCGAGACCAATTTGGCTAAGGAGTGCGCAACGGCATTTTCCTGTCATAACACGATGTACTAAAAAGAAATCATTTATAATGAGAATCGACCTGATTTCATCAATAACCATTGGAGAGGAGATAAGTTCCTCGTTGGACAGATAGTTGCAAAGCATAAGAGAGTCGGTCTCAAATAACGCATGTCTGATTTTAAGTTGAGTAACCTATTTGATTCCAAGAAGAAAGGTTGTCGCTTCAATAAGCAATGGCTCCCTTGAGAGAGAGAGAGAGAGTTTTTTGATTTGGACATTTCCTTCTAGGTTGAATTTTCGTATCCAGGTTTGAAGTTGAAATAAAATAATAAAAAGTAGTTTAAGACGGTTCGAGTAATTTTTAGCAATTTCGACTATTTCCGTTTTGCAAATCTGTTGAAATAATTTCTTTTCGAAAGAGTATTTCCAGAGATTTAATTCGTTCAATATTTTTGGCAAACTATCGATATTTTCCTAGGATGTTGCCGATAAATTTTTTTAAAAAGAATACAAATTTCGAGTCAATTTCTACTATTCCAGACTTTCTTCTACTTGATTTTTTTCTTTGGAATATTATACATCTATTCCAAACATAAAATAAATAAATAAATTCTATATTTAGCATTAGTAATTAATTAATTAAAATTTCATATAATAATACCGATGTTTATTTGCATTAAAATTGTATCAAATGGATAGTGAATATTTAATTTGTTAGATATTATTTCATTGAAACACATGCAGATAAATCTGTAACAATAATAGCTATTAGTTATTTAGCAATAAATTTATGCATAGAGTTGAAATAATATAAAAGATTTATTTTAAATTATTTGAAACTATTCAGAACTATCATTCTTAGACTTTTGTAAATTATTAATTTTTTTGGAAAATTTAATCAATCGTTTAAGTAAAAATTACATTTTGCAATGTAATAATTAAGTTGAAATATTAGTGTTCAGATCTAATAATTAACTTCTAATATAAGCATCCAAATATAACAGCTAACTTGTAAAATTAGAATTCAAATGCGATAATTAACTTGTACTTTGAGCATTCAAAAATAATAATAAGCATTCAAATGTGATAATTAACTTGTATTATAAGCATTTAAATATAACAATTAAGTTCATATACAAGTATTCATAATGTTCAAGAACTTTTTATGTTGATGTATTTTTGTTATTTATATTTATTATTGTTTATTGTAGATTTTTTTAAAAAATCTTAAATTTTCTTTATTTTATGTTTTATAATTTTAGTGAAATAGTTCCATGAAATTGTTGACAATTTCTTTGAAATTATCAAAAAGAAATTTCGTGCTAGGTAAATTTAGAAATGTTAAGGGATCGGGTAAACCTATAAACTTGTCGATTCAACCCTTTTATAAACATATTGAAATTAATTTTTTGGATAAATAGCTTTTGAACCATTTGCTCACTTGTTTAATTAAAGGGAAAGTTACTCTCATACCTACAACATTTAACCATAATTTTTCTTATACACACAGCATTTCAATAATTCCCCGCTGCTCATAACATTTAAGCCTAAATTCCTTTGATACCCATCGGATCACATGCCATCAGTTATGTCTAACGGATACGAGAGATGCTAACGTTATTTGTTCTAATGCCCAAACTACCCAGACCTCCGCTAAATCTCTCTCAAAACAGACTGCACCTGCAACAGTAAGTAGAGACAGCCTTCGCAATTCCAACTGGCAAACCATCTCCAATCCGACAACTACATGCAGCCATGGAGAATCTCGCAATCCGACCAAGTCCCATTCTCCAACACCTCCAGCAAGGACACATCAATTTCAATGGCAAATTATCCACCAGAAAGGCCATCTCTAAGACTACGGCAGCTATGAAATTCGTAGCCCTCACTCCAATCACACATATGGAAAAATCAACCCGATATGGAGGCTAAGTTGCTCGTCTTTAAATCCCTCTCCTGACAACACAAGCAGGGGCAGAACCAGTGGCTCACTTCCACAAGTTCGACCGCTGCTACTCGCCATCGCTTTTCAAGAACTACCATCCTTGCAGCAATGGCGGCCATGATTGCAACAGCTAACCCTTAATCGCAAATATGCCCCCCAACAATATTTTTTCAAGAATGGTTACAGCGGTGACTCCTTAACAGATTCAGCATTAGCATCTTTAAATCCGAACATCTGGCCAGCATGATTCGATCGAACCTTCAGAGGAAGAATCTCGAAGTTGTTGCATCCATTCAAATCAAGTAGATTCTAAGCCTTAATTAATAACCGTATGAACAACTTTGTCATGTTGCCGAAGCACCATAATCGGTCCCCATCAAGTAGATGGGTTTTGTGGTCACCAATGTGCCGGATTTACAGCAGAGGAGCTCCAGCACATTTTTTCTACCAGCGTCATTGAAGCGAAGGATTGAAGTGGCAGGCCAGCACTTCCACTCCACCCCTTGCCTTCGCAACCGCCCTTGATGCCAATGCCGTTGCCGCTTCTCCGATGTAGCAATCGCAGCAGGCAAGGCTCCTGAGCAACAGAGCCTCCGGTCGAAAAAGATGTTGGATGACTTGAAGCAAGCGGAGCTGACGGAAACCAATTTTGGGCAACAATGTCATTTCCACGTGCAGGCAGATGACAGTCATTTTGACTGTATGTGACGGCCGAGTAGGTACACGAGCAATTAGAAGTGAAATGTTATGTACAAATGTTACGGGTATTAAAGAATTTTTTTCTTAATTAAATAAATAGTCAATTAGTATATTATTTAATTCATCCAACCTTATTATAACCCATTTCCAAAAACTTTTTTAAAACTTCTATATTTATGCAAATTTTACTTTTAATATTTTTTTTTATTCTAAAGCTCTACAAATTATTGTTGTTAGATATCCATTATTAAATATTGAGATTATAACCAACTATATCCTACTTGTTCTACTTGTTATGTTTATTTTAAAGCCGTTAAAAATTATATATATATTATTTATTTTATTTATATAATTGATTCATAAATCAACTTGCCTTGTAACCTATTTATAATATGGTTAAGAACCTAGGTTCGGCCACCCGCAAAACCCGATTTTTTGAGTTTAACTTGAACTTAAGTTGAAAGGAATTTGGCCCCGATTGAGTTGAACCTGAACCCAAATTATATATAAAACATATATTTTATATTTATTTTATACTTCATATAGATCCAATCCCATTCCCTTGTATAAATTATATTTATGTTATGTCATATACAAGTATTATTTCTCCTTAAGTTTAATTATATAATGAGTCATGAAAATATACAATATATTGTACATATCCTTAACATACAATATTCAAGTTTTTATTTTTTCATGAACATATTTTCTTAAGTGTATTTAACGTGTATTCTAAGTTTTGTTATTTTATAATACTGTTACATATTTATTTTTTATTTTTAAAAATCAAGGGCATATAAGTCATTTTTTGCCCCTTAAAAAATGTGATTTTTAAAAATTAAAAATAAATATGTAAAAGTATTATAAAATGACAAAACTTAGTATATGTATAAATACACTTAATAGAATATGTTTATGAAGAAAAATAAAAAATTGAGTATTATACATTAAGCATACGTACAATATATTGTATATTATCATGACTTTTATATAATATAATATTTTTATATTTTCTTTTAGAAAGAAAGAGTTTGGTTTGATGGTATTTTCAGGATAAAAAGAATGAAAATTATATTAAAAACTTAAGATTTTTTATTTAGTGTTGTAATTTAAGGACTTATGTTGGATGTTATCATTATGTTAGATGTTATCATTTATTCATATAGAAATGATATTTTAAACAGTTTAAACGTTGAAAATACAACTTTAAAATTAATATTTAATATTAAATTATTGTATTACATCGATTTTCAATAGAGGCTGGGCACAATAATATTAGATAAATAAAATAATTTTCAAAATACTATAAATAATGCTAAATATAATAAATAAGATGATTTCCGTCAACTATCAAAACATTAAAAATAAAAAGAATTACATAAAAAAACAAGTTTTATAGAATCGGGAACATGTGTGTATATATACACACAAATGTCTAAACAAATAAGGCTGCGCAAAATGAATGGATAAAACCCGACACATGATTTTAAGCTCTAAAGAAAAGCTATTTGCTTAGAGATTTCTACAGTACCATGGTATTAGTGTCTGTTTCTTCCAGCATTCCCAGAGAGTAAACCTCTGCCAGCGCAGGAAATTATTTATTTTCTAAAGAAAAATTAGGTAATTTCATATTTAAAATTTTCCAAAAGGGTTGCGCACCTCGCTCTGATCTCCCTCCCTCATCATGTAGAGATTGAGGCATGCACGCAGGATCAAAGCCACAAACAGCTGGCCAACCGGCTGATATCCCAGTTGGTCATGATTAGTGAGGTCATTGGTTCGACCCTTGGCCGGTGTAAAAATTGCATATAACTTTCTTTATTTTCAATATCTTGATGATTTATGTAAAATACACTTCATCTATTATATTTACCATTATTTATAGTATCATAAAATCTTTTTGTTTGTCTAATATCAATATACATAAATCTTATCTACAAATATGTAAAATTAATATAATAAAATGATTTTATGCTAAATATCAATTTAGAGTAGTATTTTCAACGTCTAAATGATCTAAAGTTTAGATCTAAAATATTGTCGTTACGTAGATAAATAATTCGATAAATTATTATTACATTTTAACACATATGTGAATAAATTTAAGCAGTTTTCCTAATTTATACATGAATCTATCCATTTTTAAGCAAATGTCAATCATGTACATACTTATTTAGATTAAACTTGGTCTTCTAGCAAAAGAAATGATATTAAATATAATACATGAATTAATTTTGCATCAATAATCAATGTATGAAAAATGAACCATTTGTATGCGACCCATTACGTAGAGGCAGGCCTCCTTAACCCATAAATCAAGTTTTACTATTATTTGCTAAATTACTCTAGAATTTAAAATTTCAAAATATATACATATATCTAAAAATGGTAAATTTTGACTTATAAATTAATTACACCTAGCTAAACATTTTTATAAAAAACTAAAAAAATATATTTAAGAAATATGATTTTTGGCCCCGGGTAATAAAACAAATGGATTTGTTACTTGTTTTGTTTGTGGGGACTGACAATATGATGCCTCTATATATACGGGTATCCAAAAGACAAACGTGTTCCATGCTAATTTAGCCTGCAAGCTGAATTTAAAGATGTGGATGATAAGTACAAGGGTTTTGGTACAGCAAAGAAGAAAAGAATAGTTTTAGAAGTATCCTTAGCCTAGAAGGAGCTAGATTGGAGCACCACATTATTATTGTTGTCTCGATCTCCCTCAGGTACGGATACATCCTTTTTAGTTTTTGTACTTGATAGATACCCATTCAATTCCCCTTCTAAAGTCATTGGTTGGAGAGAGGGAGAGAGGTTACAGAACATATTGTTAAAAGAAGGAAAAAGAAGTAGAAGGATGTTTTTGAATATTTTATCATTTTTGCGTCTCTTTGGAGATGATCCTCTTTAATGGCTTTTTTGAACGGTTTTTGGGTTCAAGGCAAGGCATATTCAAGGCACCCTTGGCCCACCCAGTTGCATCCGTATGATCATGGCTTTGACCCAACTTACCCCACTAATCCATGACCACCACTACCATCACCTTGAAACAATGGGCACACTGCCCTAATTAGCTTGCTTGCCCATACACATCTCTACACACATTTTGGAGATGGCCGCAACTATCACAACATGTAAGGAGGAAGGGGAGGATGAACGCCAACTATTTGTAACAGACAAATCAACAAACAGGCCGCCAGGCCCTTTTGTTTGAGGGAGTGGCTGATATGATTATCGGAAGAGAATAGTACCCAAACATTGCAGAATAATCCAAAGGGATAAGGGTGGGAAAATGGCGATCCTATGCCAAGAGATAGCTCGCATTTATAGTATTCTAATCAGTCCTAGATTTGGCATTGCTAGCCAGACTAAGATGGCTACTATGCCCAACAGGAACGATGTGCACATACCCCTCGACAACTCTATTTGATTTTGTGCTGGTTAATGCTCTTACAGTTAAAACACCTCTCTATCAAACACTCCAATGTATTAGGGCTTGTTTTGACTGGAGAAATAGAAAGAAATTAGGTCAATATCAGCGAATATAATTGTATAGATAATTAGTTTGGGGCAGTGCTTCAATGCCATCGACAACACCAACATATTTCATCGATTGCTGCCGCATTTTGGTCCACTTTCACCGAATTTAAAATTATTTGTTGAACTAGGAAGCCTAATTTCATTCAAATTAATATGAGCATTAAAAACCGATCGGGTTAGAGCCCATTGGTACCAATCTGTGCCTTAATGCTGGTCGTTCAGGGTTTTGATTCCTGTTGGGAGTGCTCTCTCGTACTCTGCTACTGATATAAAAGCAAAATAATCGTCTAAAATGATCCAAAAACATATTTTTCAAAAAAAAATTTTACAAAACGGTAAATCTAGTTACGTTTAATCTATAAACCAATTTTTACCAAATTTGGATATGTATATATTTATTTTGAATTTTTAAACATATGGGTATTTTAGTCATGTTTCAACAATTTAAAATGACTAAAACAGCCCTATCTTTAAAAATCCAAAATTAGTAAAAATTAGTTTATAGATTTAAAGATAACTAGAATAGCAATTTTGTAAAAAAAAAAATTTGAAAAAAAAAAAAAAACGTGTTTTAGACCAGTCTGAAATAAGGTCATTTCAGACTCGTGTCAGGCCTTGATATTAAAATCGGCCATTATCATATAAGGTGAATTGGGCATGAATTTGTATTAATTAACAAACAGAGATATTGTAAAAAAGAAATAAAAAATACATGCATTAAAATTGATTTTACACTTGCTAACTCAATATCTAAATCATATAAAAGATCATTCCCGTAAAATGAATAATTTTGAAAAGTATTATAATATTTGATACATGTATTAATATCCTCATATTTTTCATAATTTCCGCATGCCTACATATTTTTCAGTGGGTATCGCCCACCCATGACTTTGATTGAAATGGTTTTTGTTACCAGAATTATTTATCATTATAATAATAATAATAATAATAATAATAATAATAATTATTATTATTATTATTATTATTATTATTATTACATCAATTGCAAGGGATGAGGTTTGAACCTCCGACCACTATTTTGATGGCAAAAATAAATGGCAATGAAAATAACGGAAAATAACAGTAGTGATTATATGTGCAAAGCTGATTAAAGCACTGCCCATTATTTTGCAGGCAAACAAGCTATTCGTCATCATTGGTTTTGATTGCAATGCATGAGAAGGGGCAACCAAAGATGGCCCCATCTGTTTATTATATAAATTTGAGTGATGCGGCTGATGGACAAACCCTACTTTTATGCCTCTTGGAACTTAGCTTTTCAGCTGCTGTTGGGTTTACATCATGACCAAAATCTCACTAGATCAAAAGGATAACAAGCAGATACAATAAGATAAGGGAAGGAAGAAGAGAATATATTCTCTTCTAGCTTCGGATAAAGGTTAAAAAATAAAAAATGATAATGATAAAAGAAGCCAGCATGTCTGGATTCCATGGTTCAGAGCCTTCAGAAAACAGTAATCAGTATCGTATTGAAAACCCTGTTGCAAATCTATAGGGATTCGTCCTTGTTACACGTATTATTATCTTTTATTTCTTTTTCCCCTTTTACCAAAGTGGTAGAATGCAGCATTCAGCTACTGGATTATCTTAAGACAGCAGACAAGAACAAGCAAGAGAACAGAATCAGCATGTTCCCCCCAACCCCAAATCCCAATGACCACCACACACGTGCCACAATGGTGACCAGTTTATTCTTTCACCACAGATTATTTTATTTACAGGGTGAAAAAACTAGTAGATGGAACAAATGCAAAGTGAAAGATTCAGGACAGCGGATGCTATGGGAGCACAATGTCGTCAGACAGCAACATTGGTCTCTCCACATTGCAACTAAAACCATTCAAAATATTCGAGTGCAGTTAATTCTACCACAAACTACAACATTTTTGACTCAACACCGATCCCACACAATCGTAAAATAATAATTTGCTTCGTCCATTGTATTTAGAATTATTTATTTTACTACCGCATCAATTTTCATTCAAATTGGATATGTATATAAATCTCATCTCAAAATGACCCAAATTCAACATAATAAAATAATTTAATGAAACAACATTTTTAAAATTGTTTTTGGGCATGTAAACTGTCTAAGACATAGTTTATACAAGCATGAGTTATTGTTTAAAATATTAATGTTTTTAAATGCACGTGCAGCCCCTTCTTAAGTCAACTATACCAACTATAGCAACTCCGTCTCCCTCCACACACACAGACATATATAGAATACTTCTATGAAACCGAGTTTCATAGAAGAGATTTCGTGAAACATTTTCATTTTTGAAATGTTGATCATTGATAAAAAGTCAAATCTATTCATTATATTTAACACTATTTGTTTAGTTAACACTCTCAATCCAATATGTGGATAGGCAACATTTGCTAAAAATAGGTGCATTTATGTGTAAATTATGAAAAATACTTAAATCCATTCATACGTATATTAGAATATAATAATATTTTATAAGATCATTTATCTATATATTATTGATATTTTAGATGGTTTAGATGTTGAAAAAACTACTTTAAAGTTGATATTTTAATATCGAACTATTTTATTATGTTGATTTTACACATTTATAAATGGAACTCATATACGGTGAAATTAAAAATAAAAAAGTTTCCATAATACTATAAATGATGCTAAATAAAATAGATGAAGTAGATTTTCTATCAACCACCGAGATTTTTAAAATGGAAGGAGTTTCATAAAAAAAGATGTTTCATAAAAGCGTCCTCGTATATATTTAGAGGTAAGATCATATAGAATATATTGTATATATGCTTAAGTTATATTTTTTATTTTTTAAATTTTAATATGAGAACTCATCATGTGCAGACGGATACACATTAGAAGGCAACAAAACTTTATACGATCATTTATCTATATAAAAATTATACTTTAAATGGTTTAGATATTAAAAATACTACTTTAAACTTAACCTTTACATTAAACTATTTTATTATGTTGATTTTGCAGCATTTTAAAATGAAGACCATACACATACTAGAATTGGATGACAATTGAAATGTTAATAAAGTGAACAATTCTAAATACAATAGGTGAGAGGTAGATTTCCCATTCATGATTAACTGAAGCCTATAATGCATGGACTGTAAATAGAAGAGGTGAAAGGTAGATTTCCCATTCATGATTAATTGAGGCCTACAATGCATGGACTGCACGCGGCAATCGCATGCATTGGATCATTTTCCTATATATACATATATATAGAGAGAAAAAGAAAGAATATATATATATATATATATTTAGGTGCAGCGCAACTGCACCATAACAGCAGTGCAGTAGAGCCAAAATGTGCCCCACATGATCATAAAGTTATAATCAATTTTACCAATTGTATTTAAAATCATGTATTCTATTATCATACCGATTTTCATCTCAATTGGATGTATATGGACCCTATCTGAAAATGGTGTAAAAACAATATAATAAAATAGTTTAATGTAAATATTAAGTTTAAAGTGATATTTTCAACATCTAAACTGTCTAAAGTATGATTTATATGTAGATATACGATTGTATAAGTTTCATTGTATTTTAATATGTGTATAACCCTTTTTTGGGCAACTTCACTACTGTTCCGGCGCAGTTACGCTACATCGGAACAACTTTCATATATATACATCTGCTTCTATGAAACCTCCTTTCTATGTAACTCCCTCTATTTTTAAAATCTCGATAGTTGATAAAAAATTTACTCTATCCATTGTATTTAACATCATTTTTAGTATTCAGGAAACTTTTTTATTTTTTTTAATTTCTTGCATATAGGTTCTATCTATAAATGTATAAAATCAACGTAATAAAATAGTTCTGTATTAAAATATCAACTTTAAAATAATTTTTTCAACATCTAAACCATTTAAAATATCAATAATATATAGATAAATGATCATATAAAGTATTATTACATTCTAATGCATGTGTGAATGGATCTAAGCATTTTTTATAATTTACACATGAATATACATATTTTTGAGCAAATGTGACCCATACAGATATTTGATTTCGATGAAACTTGATCTCCTAACTAAACAAATGGTTTTAAATACAATGAATTGATTGAATTTTCCATCAATGATCAATATCTTAAAATTTGAAAGGGTTACATGAGACGGCTTGTATGTAACCTAGTTACACACACACACACACACACACATATATATGAGAATCTTTCTTGTACAGTGAAGTTGCAACATAATTAATGATACATTTGGCCTAAAATGGGCTCTATATGTACTTAAATGTATTGATATTTTATATAATCATTTATCTATATATAAATTTTATAGCAAATGATTTACACGTTGAAAAAACAACTTTAAAATTGTTATTTACATCAAACTATTTTATTACATTAAATTTGTACCATTTTTAGATAGAGTCTATAACATATCTAATTAGGATGAAAATTGATATGGTAATAGAATACATAATGCTAAATACAATTAGTAAAGTATATTATAATTTTATGATCGTATGGGAACCACTTTGAGGTAACTGCACTATAATTGTGATGCAGTACAGCTACACCCGAATATTTTTTTCCTCTATATATATATATATATATATAGAGAGAGAGAGAGAGAGAGAGAAATCACCCTGTGCAAATGGACTGCACCATACAAATGAGTCTCACACATATTATAATATAATGAAATTTTATATATTTATTTATCTATATAAAAATCATACTCTAGACAGTTTAGATGTTGAAAATATCACTTTAAACTTGATATTTACGCAAAATTATTTTATTACGTTAATTTTGTATCATTTTAAGATGAAACACATACACATGTTAAATTTGGATGAAAATTGATATGCTAATAAAGTACATAATTCTAAATATAATCGATGGAGTGGGTTTCTCATTCATGATTAAATAGGCCAAATGGTGCAATCCAAATGCACTTGATTATTTTCCATATATATATATATAAAGAGAGAGAGAGAGAACATTTACTGTGTATTTGTCTGCACTATAATTAACGGTGCATTTGGCCCAAAATAGGCCCCACATGTACTTAAATGTATTAATACTTCATATAATCATTTATCCATATAAATTTTATATCAAATGGTTTATATGATGAAAAATAACTTTAAAATTGTTATGTACATCAAACTATTTTAGTACGTTAAATTTATATCATTTTCAAATGGAGTTCATACACATCCAATTGGGATAAAAATTGCTATGGTAATAAAATACATAATTCTAAATACAATAGGTGAAGTAAATTATAATTTTATGATCATATGGGGCCTATTTTGAAATAACTGCAATATAATTTTGGTACAATTAAGCTATATCTGAATATTTCTCATATATATACGATCCTGCTTTTATATAACCTAATTATATAAAAGCAAACCCATGTAACTCCTTCAAATTTTAAAATTTTGATCCTTAATGGAAAATTCAATCAATTCATTGTACTTAATATCATTTGTTTATTTATGAGACTAAGTTTCATACTGGTTAAATATATTTATAGGCCACATTTGTTCAAAAATATCTTTATTCATGTATAAATTATAAAAAATGCTTAGATCTATTTACACGTGTATTAGAATGTAATGATACTTTATATAATCATTTATTCAAAATGATATTTTGGACAATTTAGATGTCAAAAATATTACTTTAAAATTAATATTTTAGTATTTTTATAATTTACAAAAATATATACGTTTTCTAACAATTGTGGCCTATCAACATTCTTGATCCAACATTCTTGATCAAGATGAAACTTGATCCCCCTAAATAAACAAATGATGTTAAATAATGAATAAATTAGATTTTCATCAACGATCAAAATCTTAGATTTTGAAAGGATTACATAGTTCTGCTTCTATATAACCTTATTACATAGAAACGGAGACCATGTACATATATATGTATATATATATATATAAGAGTTGTTACGGTGCAGTGCAACTGTACCAAAACAGCGGTACATTTGCCTAAAAATGAGTCCTACACATATTTGAACGCAATGAAACATTATACAATCATTTATCCATATATAAATTTATAGCAAATAGTTTACATGGTGAAAAAACACTTTAAAGTTGCTATTTATATCAAATTATTTTATTACATTAAATTTATACCATTTTCAGATAGTCTATACACATATCCGATTGCGATGAAAATTAGTATAGTAATAGAATATATGATTCTAAATGCAATAGGTGGAGCAGCTTATAATTTTATGAACATGTAGGACCCATTTTAGCACAATTGCACCACTATTATGATGCAGTTGCAATACACCTAAATATGTTTTTCTCACACACGCGCTAACATGGGCCCCACATGATGATAAAATTAAAATCTACTATACTTATTATATTTAGAATAATATATTCTATTACCATATCAATTTTCATCCTAATCAAATGTATATAAACCTCATTTGAAAATGATACAAATTCAACGTAATAAAATAATTTTATTTAAATAACAACTTCAAAGTGGTTTTTTTTCAGCATGTAAACCATTTTTCATAAAATTTATATATGGATAAATGATTGTCTAAAATTTCATTGCATTCTAACATGTGCGGGCCCCAAAAATGAGCAAATGTACCGCTATTCTGATGCAATGGTGCTACACCGGAAATGCTCTTATATATATATAGGCTCTACATGTACTTAAGTAAATGTAGAGCTCAATACAGATTGTAGTTACCTATATAATTTATATATGGATAAATAATTATATAAAGTATCAATACATTTAAGTAAATGTTGAGCTCATTTTAGTACAGTTACCTCAAAATGAGCCTCGCATTATCATAAAATTATAATCTACTCCACCAATTGTATTTAGAATTATATATTCTATCATCATGTCAATTTTCATCCTAACTAGATATGTATGAACCTTATCTAAAAATGCTACAAATTTAACGAAATAAAATAGTTTGATATAAACAACTTGAAAGTTGTTTTTCAACATGTAAATTATTTCCTATATAATATATATATTAATAAATAATGATATAAAAAATCAATACATTTACATACATATAAAGCCCATTTTAGGACATGCACAGTAAATTCTAATATAGGCAGATGCACAAAAACATATATATATATATATACACACACACACACACCATCCCGCTTCTAAGAACACCCCCCCCCCAACTTTATGTGACCCTATTCATATTTAAAATATTGAAGATTGATGAAAAATCCATTTCATGCATATATTTAGCATCATTTATAATATTTTGAATATTTTTTTATATCTCAAAAATCATTTTATTTATTTAATTTCACTATATATGGGTCTCATCTATAAATGTGTAAAATCAACATAATAAAAAAAATTAATACTAAATATCAATTTTAAAGTATTTTTTCAATATCTAAACCATCTAAAATATCATTACTACATAAATAAATAATTATATAAAGAATCATTACATTTTAATACATGTGTAAATGGATTCAAGCATTTTTTTTTATAATTCATACAAGAATATATAATTTTCAACAAATATAGCCCATAAACAAACTCGATCATGATGAAACTTAATTTTCTAAATAAAAAAATGTTGTTAAATAGAATAAATAGATTAGATTTTTTTTTATCAATGATCAAAATTTTAAAAATTAAGGAAGTTACATGGCTCAGCTTGTATGCAACTTAGTTACATAAAAATAGAGCCCATTATTCAGCCCGCCTTTTGTCATGCCCACGCCCAGCCACAGTATTACAAAAGCCCACTCCGTCGCCCTAGCATGGGTTGAGAATCTAAAGGCTGCCCCAGTCAAAAGGGGTGCTTGATCTGAATTTCCAACAAACTTAACACATTATACTTCAGGCATAGTGACTCTGCAGCATCAGGATCATCAATTTGCTATTTTACCATCCAACGTGAGCATTTTTGGCAAATTTGAACCTAGAATCGTCTGTAAAAATCTGTTTCTTATTCTCCATTATAATATCATCCGTAAAATTTCTGTTTCTTATTCTCCATTATCCATTATGAAGATAATGACTTTCAATATCTAACTATGAATGGGCAACGGGACTGTAATAACAGGATTCATGAAATTGAGTACTTGGAAAAACGCTAAACATATGCTCGTTTTGAGATGCAGAGTACAAGGTCAGCTATTTGGCTGGAAGCATGAAAGCAAGAGTCAAGGACATCGAATCTGCCTACAAGCTCAAACTCAGACGCAACTGACTCAAATATCCTTTGCCCAGCAAGCCATTGAGAACATGATTCTCAGAGCATTTAGTTTAAATTGAAACAATTACATATACTAGGTGGCATAAGTGAGTAACATAACATCTCTTAAACACACAACCACATGAACCAAAAACATGCAAAAGCGCTGTATGCTCCAAATTAATGATGCTGAAATAGAACAAACACAACCAGATCATTACATGAAAATAAAACAGCAGCATTTCCACTCGATAAATTCTGCAGGTCAATCTCCCATTCAAATGTTGACCCCCAAACCTTCCAAGGTTGCAAACGATCAAATTGCGCAACTCACCAGATTTTGAGTGACTACTGAAGAGGTTCCTCATGAGGAGTTTCTGTAGGAGCTGGCGCTACTGGAAACTGCAGACCTCTTCGTTGCATGGACTGTAGTACAAATGCTACTTCTGCTGCTGCAAGTGCAGCAGCTTCCTGATACACAATTAACACACTTTCAGTCAGTCAGGTGAAAAATACACAGAAAATGTCTTAAACATACAGCCCAAAGTACCTCAAAAGCTAAAGCAGCGGAAAGAAATGTAAAAGAAAAAAAGAAATATGGATCCATGTCACCAACTTGCTCATAGAATTTGAATGCGAGCCACTAACCCTTCAACATTACCTTAGTAGTGCAATGAGTATGCATCACTGAAAAGCTATCTGTAAAAACCTTGATACACATTTTAACATCTTGCCCCATAATAGAAGTTTATTATGCTGACCCTGATAAAAAGTTTTCACTTTTTGCTGCCTCACAACCATTGGCAAGCTTCTGCAACATCTACCTTCCCCCCAACCTAATCCAACAGTTACTTCTCTTGTTGTCACTGATGCATGGCAAGAGGTAGCCTGATCACCCTAAATTTGGGTCATTTCATTCAAGACTGGTAGATCAAAGGTTTTCCATCGCCTTACAACAACGAAACAGACTAAGGGCATGTTTGAGAAGTTATAAAATTTTTTGATAAAAAACTTTTGGTATAAAAGTTGTTAAATTGAAATAAAATGATATGACATAGAAGGGGTAATGATAAGTAAAAAGAATAAAATTAAAATAGTTAGTTAGGTTAGATGTGTGAGTAGTTGTATAAAAATGATTAAAAAGTAGGCTAGTTATATAGGAAGATATAAAGAAATAATTAAAAAAATAAGATAATTATGGAGATTGAAAAGTTTTAGCTTGATTTTTTTACTATTTGCCCAACGCACCCTAAAGCAAATAACATCAACTGACAAGGGCCTACCAGCTCCTCACCACCCCAAAAACAATCTGTTGTCCCTATTCTGATGGCAAAGATGGTCTGGTCAGTCTAAATTTGAGTTGTTTGTTCCAGTACATCTAAGGTTTTCGATTCAAGCCCCATGTCTTGCAGTATTCTTGGAGGCTCAGTGCAGAAGCTCTTCAACAGAATCCTAAAACAACTCCATGGTTTTTTTATTTTTAAAAAAAAATTCTAAGAAGTAACCATTAAAATTTAGGCGTTTGAATATTGTCCTTTCTATGACTGTCCAAGCTGATTGCAGTTAAAATTTGTGTGGACTCTGAACCCACCATGATGGTCCATTGACATTCACAATATAAATTAAATGAAGAGGTATTTGAAACTAAACCCCTAAGATTTTCAATGTGGGCTACCTTGTAACACCGACAGTCATTAATAACCAGCCCATTTCCTAAGTGAAGGCATGACAATATTAATATTTAAAATGGACTTTTCTTTTATTTTAATATATAATCCCCTGATTAAGCATGTATGCCAAACTTTACCTTCCATGTTGAGAGGTATTTGAATGTATTAAGTGTATTTAGGAAGTGATAAAACTATTGGATGAAAAGTTTTTGTTATAAAAGTTGTTGAAATGAAAAAAAATGATGTGATATAATAGGGTTAATGATAAGGAGTAAAGAGAATAAAGTTAAAATAGATAGGTTATTTGTATGAGTAATTGTATAGAAATGATTAAAAAATATAGTCGTACAAGAAGACGTGAAGAAATGATTAAAAAAATAGGGTAGCTATGGAGAATAAAAAGTTTTAGATTGAAAAGTTTGAAAAGTTTTAGTTTAAAAACATTTAATGTTAATGTAAATCATCATCATCATAAGCCATTTCCCACCTAGGTGGGGAACAACAATGTAAATAACCAGCATATTTTGTGATGTCAACATAAAGTTAATAGAGAAAATAAATATTGTATGGTGACAACAAACATACATAATAACAAAAAATTAGGAAGAACAGATCTCCAGGATGTGTTTGGAGTAGGAAACACAAAGTGAAATGAAAATGATTATGTAAATAATCAGTATATTTGTCATATCAACATAAAGTTAATACAGAAAATAAATCCTGTATGGTTATGATAAACATATGTAATAACAAAAAGTAAGTAGGATTGCTACAAATAGTTGAAGTAGACATCATATACTCATTTGTAGCTTATGCAGTATTTTGTTGTTTCAAAATAATTTAACACTATTAAACCAAAGAAACCATAGATTTAATAACCAATTTTGATAAAAGACAAGGTTTGTTCCCAACATGCTAAAACCTAGAAGTAAAAAAACATCTCACTGGAGGAATCATAGAATTTGATGGCATGGACCTGAAATTCATTCCAGTTCATCATCTGCGGAGGGATCATAGAGAAGGTTATATTGACATGAATTGAATTCCTTGATTTTGTTGCCAGCTGACAAATGTGAGAATCATAATGATTCTTGAATATCCCAAATTGATCATGATGCACACCAGAGACCCACAGATAAAGGGTTTTAGGAGTAAAAATTTTACACATGCTGCACAACAAAAGGGCTCTCCCTTCCTGATCCTTTGCTCCTCTCTGAGCTTAGCCTTCTTGCATTTCATGTAAACTCTCTTTACCTATCCCTGCTATTCACTTCTTCCTATATTCACGTCTGTTTTCTGGTTCAAAAATAGGCATCTAAACCTAGGGCAAAAAAGGCATGTTCGAAAGCACTGAGAATTGGTAAGCCACCAACCTGTCTCTGTCTTCTGTGCTGTAAGATGCTAATAGCCCAAGCCATGATATAACATGGCAATAGAAAACCAGCAGCCCGCAACAGGAAAAGCTGTAAATTATCAAACGATTAGCATTTTACCTGGGCTGCAACTTTTGACTGGCAAGTATGATAAATACTCTTGAGAGATGAATTTTGAAACCAACTTACAGAGAAAAATGCTGAAGGATCATCATCCTCATCAGAATTTGTGATTGTCAACGCATGTCTCAAGAGCAAAAGTGCTATTAACTGCAATAAAGCAAGTATGCATGTATTATTCAACAAATCCAATGGGTACTTTTTCTTCTCATTATCTTCTTCTTTGATATTCCTTTGCATCTATTTATTTTTTCCTTTCTTTGTTCTTTCAAGTTTCAAGCAAAAGACATCAAAGTACTGATTGCATAAACAAAATATCCATTTTGTGACAGAGGAGAAAATTTCAAATGACAAACAAAAGCCATACAATTAAAGCTGCAGAGCGGCAAAATGCAGCCCCACTGGCATTTGTTGCAGCGTAATCATCATATTCAGCTTCTAGAAAGCGGCGCTCTGCAGCTGCCATTGCTAAGACCCGTGGGTCATGTAAATCCAAAGGAGTGCCTGAAATCGTCCAACCTCCACTGCATTTCCAGCCAAAAAACATGAGGCAATCTAATCACCATGACACGAAAATTTCAACTTTAAACAAGAAATCTAATTCAAGATGATTGCCAAGTAACAAACACCATGTTCGATATCATTTCCAAGATGCACATGAGAAGAAAATGGAAGCAGAATACATATTACACTTGCCTGACATCAATGATGGTATCATCAGAAAGAGGACGGGGAGGTGGTGCAGTGTAACCAGGGCCATAAGGCTGAAGATTGTAACATTTATCACAAATCAGAAAATTTTATAAAAAAGCAACACCATTAATACATCAAGGACACTACTCACTTGTCTTCATGTTCCCCCACCAGCAAAAATACAGGCAACAAACTAGCCTACCTTTTTTTTTTTTATTTCATATATGTTACATTGTCTCGACTAGTATTACAATTGGCCTCTGATACATTCTTACAATTTTTCTACCAATAATCTACTTTTTCCTTACAATAATCCCTACATACCCACCTGGTGGACACTCCTACAGAAACTGGGGGAGAACAGACACCACCACGAAAGTCACCTCCATCTGCAGACAGTGGACTTTGAACTAGAGACGCCCAGGCAATGGGACAGGTCTCCGACTACTGAGGCAACAACTCAGTGGCAACTAGCCTAAATTTTAATTCCACATGCATTCTCCAACTTACTTCAATATTTAAATACTTTCACTAGCAATCAACACGCTTTTATTATGCAAGTAGTAAATACTACAGAGTTATATCACATACAAGAATACCAAGTAAAGCAGCTGCAATGTGGACATACCTGATGACATATCTCACAGGTGATATCTCCTTTTTCATTGCACCATCGCTGCACGCATTTCCTGTGTGCATACTGGAAGCAGTGTAATTCTCAATTCAGCACTCCATATTAATGATGGATAATTCTTTTTAAAATAAAAGGTGGGGATATCATTCTAGGATGAACAAAATATTCTTGCAATTTCAAAATCTCATCCAAATCCTTATTGGAAAAATTGGATTTCTTCAAGGCTCAAGCTTGACATACTGCCAAAAGCTTCTCTGGAGTGTAGATTATATGGTACAAGAATTTTATGTCATCCCAATTCCGTTGTAAGCAGATAGTATGTAGCCAAATCATCATTTCAGACCAGTTTGAAATGGCCTCATTTCAGACTAGTACAGGAAAAAAAAACACATTTTTTATTTTTTTTCAATTTTTTTTTTTATAAAACTGTTAATCTGAGCATGTTTAACCTATAAATGAAATTTATCATTTTTGGAGATGTGTACATATTTATTTTAGATTTTTAAAGATAGGGGTATTTTAGTCATGTTCTAATAATTTAAAATGGCTAAAATACCCCTGTATTTAAAAATCCAAAATAAATATAAACGTATCTCCAAAATTAGTAATACTGGGTTTATAGATTAAATATGCTTAGATTAATAGTTTTATCAAAAAAATTAAAACAAAAAAACAAAAAAAAATGTCCTTTGGACTAGTCTGAAATGATCATCCCTCAAGTATGTAATGCTGGTTATAGGGTCCCTCAGCAGGCAAGGTGTGAATCATCAAACCCATCCAGCAACTTTAAAATATAATACAAGCCATTCATATTAAAAATCATCAAATCTAGATAACGAAACAAATGGAAACCTTTATTATAAAATCATGTCATAACACACTTTTTAAAAAATATTTGAAACTATTTTATTGTTTTATTTGTATATTTAAGGATTTAGATTTGAGTAAAACATGACATACTTAACATTTTTCTTTATTGTGACCAACTGATTGCCTGTTTTGGATTTTTTCATACAAATAAAGTATACTATGCTCTAAAATTCCAATAAAAATGTTCTAAAATTTTAGTAATGTGATGATTCATATATTCAAGTCATGGCCTACTTTTCGCTTTGGTTACAGAATCATTCTGTAATCAAGCCTATAGACATCCATTTCCAATTCCCTCAATGCATCACTTAACAGGCCTATGCAGATATCATAATATGACTTTAATTAGGGAATGAGAGAAATTTGTCAACAAAGTATGATTGTTGTAAAAAAAAGTTGATGATTGTGGGAAAAATTTAGCCGAAAAAACATGATTAGTGATAAAACAATAAGTTTAATTGTATAAAATGAAAAGTCGGCTATGAATTATTTCCTTTATTTAGAATTGACTATATTGTGTGTGTATTATCAAGTCCAGATCCTTTTCAACTTGCCAAAACAACCCCTATGCCTAAAATCTATCAATCCAGGACGCTCTAAGAAATATCAATTTTATAAAGAACTAACCACTCATCATCATTATCAGCCATGTAAGAAATCAACTATATAATCCTGTCAATTATTTTGCCCTATCTTGGTCCATGTCGTTAGTTAGTTTCTATGCTTTCATATGTTTCTTGAATAAACTCTATACCAATGTTTTTCCTGTCCTCAGCCCTTTCCCTTATTCCATGTTCCCCTTTTCTTGAATGAACACAATCCTTTTAATCAGTAACTCTATTGCATTCAAACACACTTTCTAAATTTTTCTTTATCCATTGGGATATCTGGTTTACTATAATAAGCCCTTCAAGCTTACTTGCAATGATTACAACTAACAGGTTTCATAAATAGTTAAATACCCCACTTTCTAGAGGCCCACAAAACTTTTATCATGATTTCTGAGACACACGATTGTTAAGTACTTAACTTGATTGAACCCATGAATGATAATGTAAATGCCGCAACAATTGGATCATCCCCTACAAATGAACAATGTTAATTTTGTTGCTACAGTGTGCTATCTACAGGCCATAGATCACAATCTGCAAGATTGCTTGCAATCATATGCAACAAATCACAAAATTTACTAAACATATCACTCTAGACATTTCTTCCAACCTGATCAAGATTCATCAATTAGCAAAAATCAACATTGCTAATGAACAGATACAATATCTTGCTTCGATTACTTTAATTGAGAGATTTGCATTATAGATCAACATAGGTGACAGACATCAGTAGGAACAAAGTTTAGATTATGAGTACTATAATCTAATTGCACCCACTAGAATATTTGCACAACGGTTGCTTGCACTAGGACATTAGCATGAAGGTTCCAATCTCCAGTGAGGTATGTCAAATGGCATTTCTAGCCAATAGCAAACGAGACAGTTGCTAATTGAATTAGGACTACCTATTGAAAATCACAGATGCAGTTTACAACTTAGACAGGAGTCAAGCTATTGTTCTGCTAATGTCCTTCAAATAAAGTTTCTTAATAATAGCATTGCATCTTGCCTGAAGAAAAATGGACTGTAGGTGAAGGCTACTTTACATGATATATAAAGCAAAACTATCTAGCAAACAACAAATGTCAGATTGTGAAGAGATTGAGAATAAGAAGGCAGTGTTTGGAGACGAATTTTTAAGGGTCTACATGAAATTACCAAGTTTTTTTTTTCCTCCTTTCTCATTGAGATAAACTTTATATAGAAGTTGAAGAAAATCTACTCTAAGAACCTAATGTATAACCTCGGCAAGGTAGCAGAGAAATTCTTCTGCTAGAATAACATTTATTCACATTTCGCAGATATCCTAGCAGTCAGATATTTACAAACACAACAGTCGAAGCACAACGTGATGTTACAGTGCCTAATTCATAAGAAATTATTGGAGAATATCTTAAACAGAAGTATGGACATGTTACATGTATGATATTACTTTAAAAAAAGAGGGCATCAAGTTCTGTGATACAAACTAATACAGATATTTACTAACACATGTAAACTTGGTCATTGAAAACTTCAACTGAAAGGTGATGACATGAATAAATACATATAAACTTAAATCTCTGCTGAAAAACAAAGATCTTTTACATTTGAAGCAGCAGTCCACTGCCAACTGCATGCACATGGGCATTTGCAGGCAATGGCCATGCATAAGGGCAATAGCAAGCAAATTTTTAAAGAAAAACGTTAAATGCCTATTATATCTGACCAAAATATTTCAAAATCTATACCCTAGTTGAATTTACAGATTCCTCCACATGTCAAGAGGGAATCCAAATTGTCCATATGAAGCCAAAAAAAAATACCAAAACACATAGAGGATGAAACAAGTCTTCAGAAGATCCAGAGGAAAGATTGACCATGCCAGATTAAGTTAAAAACATTACGGAAGCAATATAAAAAGGCAAACTCTCTAGTTAGAAATGAGATAAACAACAATCAGGCAAAGAAAAATGTGCCCAGGTGGGTGGAAATGACATTAGCAGGTTTGTTAGGGAGAGAATAAACGGAAAGGGAATGGGATGCAAAATTCAACACCCAACTAGCCTTTTATCCGTTCTTACCCTTACATTCCAATCATTTCTTATATCTTTTCAATTATTTTCTCATATATTTTCATACAACTACCCTATTTATTCTTTATTCCGCTTTACCCCTACCATATCCATTTCATTCTCATTCCCTTCCCCTCCATTCTCCTCTAAACAAAAACACCTTAAAAACATTTGCAACAACCATGTTATTCTCATGGAAGTCAATTCTGTTTGTAGAACCATTTAAAAGCCACTTCAGAAGTACGGGAGAAACTATTCATTTGACAAAGACAAAAGCTCTAAAAAACCACCTGTGGAGCAACAAAAACCTATAATCATAGCCATTGCACTGCGGAAGGCTAAGAAAACAAACCTTCAAACTGCCACTGCACGCACAAGGGATCTCCAGGTTCTTGATGTAGTCATCATCCTGGCAAATACGGCACTCCATGGTCTGAATAAGTGGCTCTTCTTCCTCAGATACACCTCGTACCTCCACGATTGCATCCTCACCAGCATTTCCTGGATGAACGGAAGAAGAACCTGTAGAAGCTGGAGCATTCTCACCTGATGAGCTCGCTACAGAAGAGTCAGTATTGCTCGGCCCTTCTATTGCAGACGGTATGAGACGATCAACATGCAATACAAGATCATCTCCCATCTTCAATAACCTCTCGCGGGCCTTCAACCCAAGAGAAGAAATCTGCTAAATTTGAAACAACCCAACTTCAAAAACACGCACCGTACCTAAAACCCCCTGAAATGGTCGGAAAAGCCATCATTTTTACGCCCCAGAGAAAAGAAAACACGAAAACATTCCCAAATGAGTGGCAAAAGGATCGTTTTCATGAAATTCGTAGAAAGCCCCTACCGGATTTAAGTAAAACGAACCTAAATTTCCGCGATAGTAAGTGGAAATTATACATTTCAGGAATCCGATGATCAATAAAGATCCGGAGAAACGTGAAAAAAAATAATCATGAAGATGGGATAATCAGAGGAGATGGGATCCAAGAAATGTTCAAAATCCAACAACGATTACGAAAACCTGGAAATCATTGACCAACGTGAATGAAAATTGCACGCCGAATCTCATCGATTTTCTTCGCATGCCATGAGCGGAATGAGATGAGGAACCGGAATTTGAAGTACCTGAAAAATCTACAACCCGATCACGTATTGACGGAAGCCAAAAAATGGGAGCCGAGAAACGCCGCTTCTGTCTTCCTTCGCTCCTCTTCTCTCTTTCCTAGGCTTTGGTTTGAACGAAGACGCGGTGAGAGCTAGCCAAGGTCCTTTCTCTTGGAATCTTGGATACGTCAAGCTACAATTTTTGCCAAATAGGCCCTATAAACATGGATTATGGTATTTTAGTACCATATTTTATCATTTTGCAAAATGAACCTTATGAGCTTCCAGCACACTTGCACAGAAGCTTTTCAAGTTACTTCCCAGACGGCCCACCCCCTTAACAATGAAAACAAAATTTATTGATGTACTCTATTCGTGAAAAGTATAAAATCAATATAATACAAGAAATGATTATGTTATTCTCGGCTAAGTAAATGTCTCACTTGGCCTGTCCAATAATTCATTTACAACTTTTTTCTTCACACATTTGCTTATTTAAGTGTATTCAATATATAAATTAAGTTTTATTATTTTTGAATATACATACATATATCTGAAAATGAGAAAACTTAGTTTATATATTAAATACCTTAGATGAATAAGTATATGAAGAAAAAATTAAATAAAATGTTGTAGATGAATTTTTTTATGTGGGCTAAGTGAGATATTTGCTTAGTCCTCCTTTATATAATAGTTTAATTTATATACTAATTTAAAAAATACATATTTTAACATCTAAATCTTTTAAACATTCTTCATTTGTAGATTAATTATTGAATACAACATTTAATTCACTTATAAATGCATTTTATGGTAAAATTGATGTCTCATTAAAAAATCATAAATGTGATTTATTTTTTCATAATTTATGTATAAATACATATAATTTTAAGCATTAAAGCTTACCTAAGGTTTGAATTTAGATGTTATCACTAGGATGACTAAGTGATTAAGGTGAACTTGTACAAAGGTACATAGAAGGAAATGTTAATGATTCAAAGTTAGGTGAAAACATTTGTCTTGTTTATCTTTTTTCTAGAGTTGTCATTTATAAGTTATTTAGTTATCTAAAAGGATGACATGATTAAAGAAATTTTGAATTTCAACAATTTTTGATATGATGATAAAATAAAAAAGATTAAATAATTTAATATGTTATACTACAATTTAAGTAGCAACGTTGACCTCATTCATACAATCACATAGTTCTACTCTTATGTTACAGATTATATATAAGTGAGACCCATTATTAAGAAGAAAATGGTGTAGTGGTTATATAAATAGATATAAAAGATTGATAAAAGGTAATATAATAAAAGAAGTAATGTAGTTAGGTAATTAAAACGTTAAGTGCAAGAGAAGGTGCGGTTAGGTAATTAAAATATTCAGTGTGTTTGGTAAGTAATAAAATTTTTAAAGAAAAAGATAAAACTTTTGGAGCAACAGTTTTTCAATATAAAAGTTTTTGAAATATAAAAAAATGATGTGATATGATATAAGTAATAATAATAAAATTAGGGTGTGTTTGGCAATTTGAAAATATTGTCAAGTTAAAACTTTTCAATCTCCATAACTACTCTTTTTTTATTATTTTTTACACGTCTTTCTATACAACAACCCTATTTTTCAATCATTTCTACACAATTATCAATACGACTAACCTATTTATTTTAAATTTATTCTTTTTACTCATCATCATTACCCCTACAATATCACATCATTTTCTACTAATTTGACAACTTTTACATAAAAAAACTTTTCATCAAAAGTTTTACAACTTCCTAAACACACCCTTAATAAAATTAAATATATATAAATTAGTTGTATAGGTAGTTGTTTAGAAATAGTTTAAAAAATATATTAGTTATATATGAATATATAAAGAAGTGATTAAAACTTATGATAATTGTACACGGTGAAAAGTTTTATATTGAAAAAAATTTATGATATCTTAACATGTATCTAAAAGTACTAAGAAATTGTAA
The DNA here is from genome assembly GCA_035584095.1 of Annona squamosa. Lineage (NCBI taxonomy): Eukaryota > Viridiplantae > Streptophyta > Magnoliopsida > Magnoliales > Annonaceae > Annona > Annona squamosa. The sequence goes on from JAXCLR010000092.1 coordinate 49,418,642, forward strand.
AAAAAAAAAAAAATTTACAATTTTTTATTTCTTATCAAATGTACCTACATTCCTAAAAGCAAATTTTAGAATTGATGCAGGTGTGATGGTATATTGAAAATAAAAATATTATAATTTTTTTAAAAATCACACATGTACAAAACTTTGTAAAATATCACATTATATTGTAAAACAAAAATATATTGAATATAAATCTCAAACTCTTTAGTGATGTTAATTATATAATATAAATTTTAACCATAAAAAATAAAAAAATTGAAGTTTTTAATTTTTTTTAATTTGTAACTTTAGTTGAACTAATTTCTATAGAATTTAAGATTAGATTGGGATTCGGAAAATGAAGTCAATGGAAGATTTTTTTTATTAATATATTTTACATTTATCACAACTAACATTATAATCAACTTCAAAGACATTATTACAAAATTTTAACATGAAGATAACATGCTCTGCCTCTTAATTAGAGAAACATGCAAACTCTCACTTAATAGTTTGCCCTCACACTATAGAGAGAAGTACATATAGGGTGTGTTTGGCAATTTGAAAAAGTTGTCAAATTAAAACTTTTCAAACTTAAACTTTTCACTCTCCATAATTATTCTTTTTTTAATTATTTTTTACACATATTTCTATACAACAACCCTACTTTTCAATCATTTCTATACAACTACCAATACAGCTAACCTACTTATTTTAAATTTATTTTCTTTATTCCTCATTATTACCCCTATACTATCACATTATTTTCTACTGATTTGACAACTTTTACATACAAAATTTTTCATCAAAATTTTACAACTTCCCAAACACACTCATAATGTTCTCACCTTAAAGGAGGTTCCAACCATAGGTGTTGCTATAATTTCATAATTAGGAGGTATTTGTTTATTTAAAAAAGTTTTCAAATTAAAAGTTTTCAATTTAAATTTTTTTTATCTCAATAATTATTCTAATTTTAAATTATTTTTTATTTTTTAATATAATTATTATACTTTTTCAATTATTTGTACACAACTACTCTCTTTATCTAAATTCTAATATATCTATTTTCATTTTATTCTCTTTGCTTATTATTATTATTCTCATCATATCATATTATTTTCTCTCATTTCGTTTTAGTAACTATTATACAAAAAAAAATTTCATCATCTTCCGGATGCACGCTTAACGTAAAATTGGATTAGGATTTTTGAGAGAAACTAGAGAGCCGACCGGGTTGGACTGAGATGGTTCGATCGCAACTCGGAACTGCTGTCCGTTACGCGACGCTATTTATTTATCAGTCGCTCCCCTGCAGCCGAGTTCCAACCGTAATCATAAACCCTAGTTCTTGCAGGAGAGGTTTGTAGGGTTTTGGAATGGCGGACGAGACTGAAATCCCTCAAACTGCGGATACAGATGTAGATCCCAAACCTACGCCCGCCGAAGTTGAGCAGATGGACGTCGAAGCAGAAGCCTTTCAACCCAATGGAACGGAGAAGCCCGAAGAAAACGGCACAGAAAACGGCACGGTGGAGGCTCCCTTAGAAGCGTCGAAGCGATCGAGAGAGGAAGAAGGAGGAGAAGGCGCCGAGGAAGGAGAGGATGGCGCGGCCAAGAAGCACAAGTCTGAGACGCCTGCAGAGGAGGGATCGGAGCAAAAGGAAGAGAAGGAAGGGCCAAGCAACGAGGAAGGTGGCGGAGAGGGAAATGAGTATGTTGAAGGAGGAGAAGAAGAAGGAGAAGGCGACGGGGGAGAAGAAGAGGAAGGACACGAGGAAGGCTATGAGGAAGGGATGGAAGGAGTAAAGGAAGGAGATGGCCAAGCAGATGCGCCGGCAGATGGGCCGGCGGATGGGCCCGCCAAGGAAGTGGCTCCCGTTAGCCTCGGCCCGAAGGTTTTCAAGACGTCAGTGGAGATGTTCGATTATTTCATCAAATTGCTTCATTATTGGCCTCCCAATGTCGATGTCAATAAGGTAAATTAGGGAATTGATAGAATTTCTACTATTTTATTTGCCCTTTTGTTCCCCTAATAATTCATGTCGCAATAAGAAATGCTCTAATTTACAGAACGCTGGTTTTTTCTTTCTTTTTGGTTGGACTAATTGGATCATTGTTTGGTTATGGGAAGTTCAATTTTGATAGACTCTTAGAAACATTTCCAGTTATTAATTTGGCCATTCTCCCAGAACAAGTAATACATTACTTCAAGTATTCTTTACAAGCATACTCATCACGTCATCTGGATAATTTATGTTAAGATTGTCTGTTAATTAGTCGCGAATTACAGAAATTCTGGTTTTTCTACAGTGTTTAAACTCATTCTGTTTGTCTACTACGTTCAGTTCATGCACTATTTGTCTTATTTTGACCTGGGGTGAGGCTATGCTATTATTGTGTGGTGGATTTCATGGAGATGCTTTGCACTATCAGTTTCTGGTGGTCAGGTAGATAATGAAGGTTGATGCCTGTCTGTTACCAATCATGAAAGTTTTGCATGGTAACCTTGTTTAATGCATTCCAAAATACTTTGAAGAAGAGCTCCAATAATGCATTCCAATAAAGTTTTATGTTTTAACAAACACACTCTAGTCTCTAGAGATGTTTTTGTGCTAGAAAGTTTTGTAGGACCGAGATTGCTAAAATAGAAACAAATGAAGGAAACTTTAATTGCATTCAACTTCGAACTGTTGGCACACTGCCATTGGATTACCTTTCTTAAATGGACATAGAAATTTAGATTTTGACATCAACATTCATGACACCAGCTTTTTTAACTATACATATATAGCCATATGTGACCTCTTTAATTTTGAAATATCTGTCTTTTCAAGTTTTGCGTAATGTCTATGCAATGCAGAAAGTCTCTCTCTCTCTCTCTCTCTCTCTCTCTCTCTCTAGCTATCTATATATATATATACGCATGCATGCAGAAACCCTTTCATTTTTAATATCTTGATTGTCGATGGAAAATCCACTTCATCTATTTTATTTATTTCTTGCACATGTTCTGCGTCAGTGTGTCTATGCATTATTTCTTGCACATGTTATGATGTAGGATGGGTAGAGAAGAAAATAGAAGAAAGAGGAAAGAACCTCTAAAGTGATGAGAAGAGAAGAAAGAGGATAGAAAGAGTGGAAGAATAAGGAGAAAGATAAGGAAAAGAGAAGTAAAAGAGAACCAAAGAAACACTTGTTTATAATTCTCAAAATTGATGCCCCTTAGAGCATACAAGAGTTGTATTTATAGGTGAGCATACCATCTAATCTTAGTAAATTGAAAAGGAAATTTTATATTTCAAGTAAACTTCTTAAGGAAGTAAACCTAAAATAGATACATGCTTATTTTAAACAAATTTTAAAATATCCTAGAAATCTTTTAATCTCTTTCAAAGATAGCAAAAATATTGTAATAAAATCTTTCTAAAATATCCTAGAATTATTTCTCTTTTACAAGATTCTTGCTCTTGTAATAGACAGATTTGAAATATTGCTTTCTATTTTCATCATGTTGTAGATATATAGATTAGCTTTGTTCTATTGAATTGAATTTCTGTAGTTGTTAAGCTGGCAAGTAGGAGCAGGAACAGGTCATTTTTCTTTTGAGGGTTTTGATAAAATTTACTTTCCAGAAAAATTTATCTGACCATTAATATTAGACTGGAAGAGTGCAGGTACTCTCCACAATAATTTTATTTTTGCATGATGCTATTAGTCTGTGTTGTTCATTATCATTTTGCATAGTACCTAAGTTTTCTGTGTATACTTTTTAAAGGTCTATATAGCACAAGAGTGGGGGAGGCATGGAGAAAATGTCTCTGTCAAGTGCTGACAACTTGATGGTTAATGCGGGGTTTAGAAGAAAATGTATGAGCCTGATTATCAAAATCAGCCTTGATATGATTCTTTTTATTTGGTTTCTATGGAAAGCACGGCACAGGACCCATTGCAAAATGCAAAAGTTCTTATCGCATAGATTTTGCAGTGAAATGCTACCTCATTGCAAGTGCATGCAACTATAAATTGTCTGCTCTTGGTCAAAGTGGACCGTTGGAATTGGATAGTTCTTCAGCTTTCACATAGGACTGCTATGTTAACATAGCAAAGGCCTCTGCACTTTTGTTTCAAATGGGCCTTTGCACCAATAGGCCTATGCTACTGAAATGGCTATTACATACATACCTATTATATATATATATATATATATATATATGTATGTATATGTATTTGATGATAGCA